>PVJX010018982.1:0-35605 GCA_004027295.1 Dolichotis patagonum
CTATTATGCTTTTCATTAAAAGCATTTCAAATAGAAAGAAACATTTTCCAGGTAACCTCTTGTGTCCATTTCTTTTCTTCCTCCTTCTCCTTTCTCCCCTCTTCTTTCTCCTCCTCCTCTTCCTCCTCCTCCTCCTCTTCTCCTCCTCCTCCTCCTCTTCTTCTTCTTCTTCTTCTTCTTCTTCTTCTTCTTCTTCTTCTTCTTCTTCTTCTTCTTCTTCTTCTTTTCTTCCTCTTCTTCTTCTTCTTCTTCTTCTTCTTCTTCTTCTTCTTCTTCTTCTTCTTCTTCTTCCTTCTTTTCTTCTTCATGTTTCCTCCTTCTCCCTCTCCTCCTCCTCCTCCTCCTCCTTCTTTTTGCTTTGGTTCCTATAATTGGCATGTATACAGACTTAACATTCTTAGAGTCTACAAAAGATTATATTTATGATTAAAGATCCAGACTCAAAATCTTTTTTCTTTTCTGTGTGTTCATGAAAGAAACAGAATAATGAGCAAAGAAATAACAGCACACAAATTATCTAAGCAGAAATAACAACTGGGGTCAATAACTGGAGTGGTTTGGCCCACTTCAGAGAACTGAGTTAGAAGTGATCAAATGTAGGGTAATATTCCTAGGAATTAAGAATATTAGAACAGACCATGGAGTAGGATTTTAAGACTTCACCTTCTAATACCATGTTCTTTATAAACTTTCTTAATTTATACAATAAAAGTGTGTTCTTTTTCAGGCAATATCAATGAGATTCAGTTCAAAGTTTTTGAGCTGCTCTATAAAATTGGTCTTTTGTTCTGAGAGAAATTTAAATAAATATTGGCCATTTACTTTCATCTAATTTACAACTTTAAATGTGAGCCTGCCTGCTTATTTTTGACACATTTTTATGCAGTTGCTTACATTTGTGTTTTTACATATAGCTGATTAAATAAAAAATGGCATGAAAATCAAAGTTCAGTAAATAATAACCATACTAGCAAAAAAAAAAAAAAAAAAGCAGCTCACATCAGTAGGGCTTTGTAGGGAGGGGGGCAGCAGTAATTGAGACATGTATGTGAAAACAGCTGCACCAATCAGCATTTACTCAGGAAGAGTAAATATCGATCAGATTTGATGGCAACAGGGAGTCCTCTTTGTGGGAATCCACAAAATCCCCATGTGTGAGAAGGTCCTGGGCCACGACTCTGGAATTAATCCTGTGCTAAATCTACACATCAAACTCCATGAACTTTAACTGAAGTTGGGAAAGACAATTTCAGAACCTGGCTGTGAGCAGATTATTTATGATGCAGTCTGAAATAAAGGCCTTTCTATACCCGAACAACACAAAGGACTAAATTTACCGTCGTCAATTACTTTTTTACAACAGCAGGGTCAGTCTCTGCCCCCAATTATTCATGTGCAAAAACTGAACTGGTAGCAAGAAAATCAACAGAACCTCAGAGGTTGTAAAACAGACCTGGCAGTAGACTGAGCAAATAACACTGGTCTCTCCATCTTCTGCTCTCAACACCGAGAAAGCTGTGTGACCTTACGAAAGTCAGATATTTTGAAAGTCTAGTTCTAAAACAATCCCTTCAGTCTGATTCTCCTTATTCCATTCAAGATCATCCAGGGTGGGGTTGAAGGTAAAGGACACAAAAGGGCCCTTTGATCTGAGCGAGACAAAATCCACTACTTCTTCCCATAAATAACTTTTCCTTACTAATTTTAGGATGGAAATTAAGAGTCAAAACCATCTGCACATCTAAGAGGTAGAAGAAAATCTTTTTTTCAACCTTTAGTGTCAACTAATACATGATGCAAGTAAAGGCATTGTTGAGACTATGGTGATTGTCTAGCGTCACTGGAGTAAAAGGTAAAATAGGGCTGGAGATGGATGTGAAGTAACAATCCTGAGAAAATAAGAATCTTCAGGAAAATTCCTTATACTACAGGTCGACATTTTTGGAACTTTTATCAGAATGTAAGTTCAGATGTAATGGAGAAAAAATGGCTCATATAAGATGGTCTATTTCTCTTTTTCCTGCAAAATATGGATAGAAGGTTCAGAACTAGCATATTCCCAGTTGGTGAGGGTCTCCAACTCTGCTTCTTCTCTTTGTTGTCCTATTTGTTCCCATATTATTTACCTTAATCTAATTCCAGAAAAATGTTCTAAACCCTTTGATAACAACTACATTGCAATGGGAAAGAAGAAAGGAACAAGAGAAACACTTTTTTCTTTTTAATTACATGACTCAGAAATCACAAAGAGCATTTTTTTTCTCAAGTATTGAACAAAACTCATGAAATGTGGACATATCTAACCACAAAGGAGGATAAACAATGTAGTACTGAGTTGGGTCTAGGGTCAGTGACTCAAGCATTATTAGTGACAAGAAGGAGGAACACAGGCTGGAGCAGCAGCAGTCTTTACTGATGAAATAGTAAACAATAAAGACAAAAGTGGACTAAAGGCACCTACTTTCTGCTCCCTAACAGTTAATTATATTTCTTCCTTCAACCTCATATATTTTGCTATCTTATGATTCCTCTCATTATAGCACCTTAAAATTCACTAAATCCATACTTCTATTATTTTTTATTTTTTAT
The DNA here is from genome assembly GCA_004027295.1 of Dolichotis patagonum. Classification (NCBI taxonomy): domain Eukaryota; kingdom Metazoa; phylum Chordata; class Mammalia; order Rodentia; family Caviidae; genus Dolichotis; species Dolichotis patagonum. The sequence continues at coordinate 2,590 of PVJX010018982.1, forward strand.
TTCTTGTTTAATTCCAAAGTTCCAGTGGCTAATATTAATACAAAACAGTAGTTTATTTTATATAAGAACAAATATAAATAAAACTTTAGTATAACTAATTTCTACTCACTGTTTAGGAAATTATCCCTTTGTGGACTACTTTTAATAAAACTTCATTTGTATTGCAGTAGAACATTCAGATCAAGAAAAAAAAAGATTTCTCTAAGAAAAACACCTTTATCATTGAATTTGATTTATATACAATTGAACATAAGCAAGAAAAAGATCAGATCATTTTAAAATTTTAGAGGACTCTATCTGAAAACATTGCACCAAAAAAGCATGGGGTCTACCTCAAAATAGATATTCTTCAGAAAGAGTAAATTGAATTGTATACTGAGTGATAGTAGATAGATAGGCATACAGATAATGCCTCTCATATTATGAAGCTATATTAGTAATTTTACTTCAGTTAAATTTATCAGTTGCACCCCTTTAAGGCAAAGATGTTTAAACTAAATCCTGAATGATTAAAAGTCAATAACTATGCAAGGAAGGAACTAATCGCCCAAATAGAAGCCAACATGCATAAAAGCTATAGGAAGGGCGAAACAAAAAATCCCATAACGTCCTTGTCTTCATCCTTGCTATGGTTGGATGTTTCTCCCAAAAGTTAATGTGTGGAAACTCAACCCTCAGGTGCATGTGTTAGTAGTATTTGAGGTGGGACCTCTGGGAAGTAATTATGCTTAGTTAAGATCCCCGTGATGGCCTCAGTGGATTACAGGAGAGAGACTCAAGCCAGCACGCTTGCTTTCCATGCAGGTGATGCGCTCCACCACTGCTATGCGATGACACAGGAAGAGGGTTGTCCCGTGATACTGAGACGTTGAGAATGTGCGGACACCATGTGGATTTAGCTTCCAAAATAACGCCCTACAATTTTTCTATTTTCTTATGTTACTTTCTACTTCTCACATTCCTGGTGACAAACAAAATAGACAACCAGTATTTTTCAGAGCATACCAACATAGAAAAAAAAGGCTACTTATGATGACCTGTAAATATAGGACTAAATCGGGAAAAAAGTTAAAATTTAATATGAGTTTTAACAAAGTTTTTATTTTTTAAGACAAAATGGTTATGTTGGGGGCAAGTGGGTGTGGCGCTGTGGTGATACCATGAGCATAGATGGGCCGAGCTTGAATAACACATGGGGAACACAGGCTGGGTCCTAGCTGACTCTTAGAAGATTTACCTGCACATGTTAAAGATGGGCTGTAGTGTGTAAGAGAACTGTAAGGAGTTTTATATATACTGCATACCAAATATTTGGTTCTAGTTCCTGCTATGGCTTTAAAACTCTTCAGGTTTCCTTTTATGTTTACAAATCCTGAGTTACATCATATTTCTAGAAGTTGCTATGTCTTGGGTGTGTGGATACCACACATCGTTACAGTTGAGATTCTAGAATCTGTAAGTAAAAGTATTCCACTGCCAAATTCTACTGTAAAATTAATATTTCACTGTTGGCATATCACATGTTACAATTTCACAGTGTTTTAGTGAGCTGGGGCAGGTTGAAAGCATACCTTAGAGTAGCTATAACAACAGTAATTTATGTTCTCACAGCTTTGCAATCTGACATCAAGGGGGAAGCCCACGAGGGCTCTCTTCCTGTTTGTAGATGGACACTTTCTTGCTCTTTCCTCACACAGTGTTTGCAGAGAGATAACGTTCTGTGGAGTCTTACCTTATAAAGATACTAAACCCATAGTGAATTCCTATCTAAATCTAATTATTCTCCAAATATCTCATCTCCAAATATCAGTACATTAAAGATTAGGGTTTGAACATACAAATTTGTGAGTGATGGGGACAAAATTTAAGCTATAGCATAAGGTTTCTAAATATGTATAATATTTCTATGAATTTGTAATTATAGAAAATGCCAAATTAACATGAGAGAAAATTAAGAAAGTGTCTTCAGGTAGAAGAATAAACCTTCAAGAGATGTAGCATGGTTTCGCGAAATAAAGACAAGTATTTGGAGCCAGAGAGCTTTGTTTTGAAATCCCAGATCCTGTGCTTGCTTTCTCTGGGACAGGGGAACCTGAGCAAAGATAATTCTAATTCCTTTCTAGCAGAATATTTGTGAGATTACAGAACTAATATATAAAATATCTAAATTCCTTGTGCTTATACTTACTAACCACTCAAAAATAGCAAGTCATAATTTTGTATTATATCAAATAGTAACAGTCTGTGTACAAATTTAGTGACTTTATTGCTAAAAATTTAATTATCTCTCAAAATTAATAAGTATGGATATATAAGGATTTAAGATTAGAACAGCAATTCAGTAATGCCTAGAAAGACTTGATTCCTTCCCACTCACGTAAGAATTGTTTTAGCCAACAATAATATCACCAATTGCCTAATAAGACAAATGCACATTCTGATACCAGATGGTGTGATCTATTATTTATTGCTTCACAATCACTAAGTAGTCAATAAGGCAGCTCTAAGTCTCACACCTGCATTCCATATAAAAAGAAAAGAGGAAGAAAAAGTCCTGGGACTTTTGTTTATTTCTTCAGGAAAACAAAAATCTCTTCATAATGTCCTGCTGAATTCCCCTTACTGCTTCATTGGTTAAAACTGGGTTAACAAGTCATTTTACCAGGAAATGAGGCTAGAAAATTGGGTTAAAGGATTTCCAACCTCTATGACTGTGTGTGGCATGGAAGAAAAGGATTATAAATGGTTGACGGGCTTGTCATCTACACCAGAAGTCTAGAACAGCCCCTGCTGGATACACATCTTCTCCCACATTCATAGTCACTCTAAAACAAGTACGGCTGTAAAACAGTTTTCACAAATGCAATTAGGAGCCACAATCCATTAACGTTAACATAGGTAGATTATCTTGGTTCCTTTAACATAATTACATGGTCTTTTAATCATGGATCTACATGTCAGGGACAGAGAGGCAAGAGGAAATTTAGAGCAGCTTTGCTGGCTTGAAGACAGAAGGAGCCACGTGGCAGGGATGTGACAACCTCTAGAAGTTTTGAGTGGCGCACTGCTGATAGCAGACAAGGAAACAGGGGCCTCCGATCTTCAACCTCAAGGAACCAAGTTCTAGCGCGCTGAGTGGGTTTAGGAAGGATTCCTTCACGCTCACTCTCCAGTTCTCCAGACAAGAGCTTGCTGTAGGTGATGTCTCAGCTTTCACTGCTGAGGCCCTTCTGTGGTAGCCATCTTGCCTACAGAGCTGTGCACTAGTAAATGGGCTTTATTTCGTAGCCACCGAGTTAATGGTAATTTGCAAGACAACATTAGAGACCTAATACATTGTCTAACACTATTCACAATTCTTTTGATTGTACTGTTATAATATTCTCTTTAAATCTTGTGTGTGCACATGTTTACATTCTTTGCAGGGAGTTCGTACATGTGCATAACACATCTTAATTCCTTTTCATCCCTTTTGTCTCCTTTTCTTGCCCTCTTCCTCCAACTCTTGATCTCCTTCCCTTTTGAGAATGATCTATCTCCCTACTTATTATCTGTATCTCATTTTACTCTTTATTTATAACTTGTGTTTCTTATATAAGAAAAAGTTTGTGTATCTTATTTATTTCACTTAACATTATAGCCTCAAGGTGTAACCATTTTCTTGCAAAGGGCTTGAATTTACATTTCTTTATGACAGAGAAGTACAGCATTATGGGTAAATACTGTATTTTCTTTTCCATTCATCCATTGATGGGCTATGAATGCACTACTATAAACACAAGTATACAGGTATGACTATAATATGATTTCTTTAACTCTTTGGGAAGATACATAGAAGAGGAAGTGCTGGGTTAAATGGAATTTCTACCTTTAGATTTTTGAGGAATCTCAATATTGATTCCCACAGTAGTAATGTTCTATGATATATTTTGAGGACATAATGCCAAGATAAATAAGCCAGACATACATAAAAATATTGCATCATCTCACACTAAAATTTTAAAGAGTTAAAATACATAGAGATAGTGAATAAAATAGTGGTTATCACAGGTAGGAAAGAAGGGAGAGAAAAAAATGGAGAAATGTAGTTAATCAAAACAATACAAAAATAGTAGATATGTAAGATGAACAGATGTTTAGAGATGTAACATAGTACATGAAGATTAAAGTTAATGAACTTATATTGTTAAATACGTAGCTTTTAGCTGGTCTGACACAAATATATATGTGATATGATAAGTAATGTTCATCTGCTTCACAAAAGGGATGATTATATTACCTATATGAATTTAAAACATTCATGTAAATCTCAAATATACATAATAATTTATTTTAAATATTTTTATGAGAAATGTAAAATATTTTATATAATTAAAGTAATTAAGGAAAATAGTATATAGTGGGGAGATGAGAAATACGGTAAAGGAAAAGGGATAATTTTCTTAAATCAACATACTATAAAGGGACAAAAGCAATGAGCAGTCACGACCGCTGACTGCTCTCCAGAACAATTTCATCCTAAACTTAAGGTTATGGGACACATTTTCATCCAGCCAGTAAATCAAATGTTTTCAAATAATAAAGAAGTTTCAAATATAAATGCTGCAAAGCAATGATTAAACAGTGATAGCACCATTTGCGGCAAGAGAAAATTATCCAAAAACTACAATGTGATGTTGCCTATCTATGTTTTTTTACCTTGTTGAAACAGGGTCTCACTCTGTAGTCCAGGCTAGTCTTGAACTCACTCTGTAGCCCAGGCTGGCCCCAAACTCATGGCATTCTCCTTCCTCAACCCAGGTTCTGGGATTACATGCATGTGCCACCATGCCCAGCTTGGCTATCTATGATCGCGCTTAACTGCAAAAAAATTTATGCTAGGTCTACACGGTTTAATATTTTTATGTATCACATTTTCTTACATTCTAAATGAGAGCTTCAAATCAGCTATAACTGTCCCCAAGTGGCAGCTCATTATCTTACAAATATTCTTTTGATCTAAATGAATGTAATGTCACTTGCTCAAATATTATATTTATACAAGCAGAAATAATCAGTGATAAAAATAGTTGCAAGCCACAAAGATTATCCTGTGCTAACTGTATAAATGTCAAATGAGTTGACTCTTGTGGGAACCTTGACACTTTATTCAGAAATGGAGAATCGCTAATTCATTCTGTAAGGTCAACAAAAAGAACACTAGCCATATCCTACCTGGTCAGGCAAAACGTTTTTGAGTCTTCTTCTACTCTGGCAAAAAATAAGCCAGATATTTTCATGGTCCCAGTGATGGCACCCTGAATATGATATGGTCATGTATCAGTATGACAAGGGATACTTTGAGGAGAGTAAGAAGTCTAAATATCATGCAGCACATTAGAATTCTAGAAGAGAAAAGTAAAACTCACCTTATCACTTAGTGTAACTGAAGACTAGAAAAATTAGGCTTCCTCATGATTAATGTTAGTACCGTTAGTTTACACTCTGTCACCTACTTCCACGGAAACTGTGCATCATGTGCAGGAGAAGCAGTTAAGGCAAGCATCAAGGCAAAAACACAACCAGCTTTTAAGCAAAGATTGCTTTAACTCTTCAAAGAACCTCCTCTTTCACATATATCATGTCTGTTTCTGTGGCTGGCTCAGATCAGTGAGTATAATTAGATTGAATCTCTGGTGGCAGGGCAGGTGGCAGCTGAATGGCTAGAAAATTACACACTTTACTTCAATGCTGCCAGAAGTTTTCTTTTTCTTTTTCCCAATTTTGTTTGAAAAAAAGTATTTTTCCAAAGAAGCAAATTAAGTAGAGCTGCATTCAAAACTTTTACAAAATAACTATTATTATAGGAAGACAGTCAATACTTGATATTATGATCAGTAAGTTATAAAATAGAACATTAATGCAAGTCAAACTGAATAAGAAAGAAAAGCAGTGATATCAATTACCACAATTATTTTTAAATTCATGTAAAAAGCTAATCATGTTTATCCCTTGCATAAATTGAAGGTAAGCTCTTGATCCTTAACCTTTTCCTTGGAGAAGCTTATTTTAATTTTGGAGGCTCCTAAAAATTAACCAAAATTATGAATTCTTTCCAGAACAAAATTTTATATGCAAACATTTATGGAGAAGTTCTAGCACTTACAAATTTATAGAAAGATTTATTTTAAATCTTTATCAATTAGAATTCTATTTATTACACATTAAAAGAGTTTAAAACTCCAAAACAATAAGAAAAAGATATAAATTTGAAAGAAAAATCCCTTCTTTCAAAGACTAAAATCTTAAATCTGGTGCTTCCCCCCATTATTTCTATAATTTGAACAGTTATGTCAGATCTAAGCCACCCAATAACCTTACTATTGCCCTCCCCAGTACCAGCATGATTTATGTTCAAGCCATCCTCTTTGGTATCTACATGTCTACCCCCAAAGCCACACCTATGCATAAAAGAAATCCTAGCACAAGCTTAGAAGCTTTCTTAACTTCTATTTGTCTACAGAAAGAAGTCAAGATTCACAATCAAGATAAGGAAGAATCACCAACTCAGAATCACCAGCAGTTCATCTTTCCTGACCTTTCCCTTTTCTGACCTCCCCCCACCCCCGTTCTGTATTTAACTAGCAGCCACACTCAGCCTTTCCAAACACAATAAACAGTTCACTGCTCCAACCTGGCCAGGAAAACCTGATTCATTCTTGAACTATTCCATCTTAGAATGACTTTTTAGAAGCAGCTAGACTCCTTCTGTCCATCTCAATATATTCCTCTGTATTAAAACAACCAGTTTAAATGTGTTCCTCCATAATACTTTCTATGACTAAAGATAAATAGAAAGACATACTCATTTATTTAGGATAATCTGCTATGTCATGTGCATAGAAGTATCATGATTTACTACAAATGTTGAAACTTTAGATTTCTGTTTCAACCTATAGTTTTCTGTTTGCATTGACTGGTTTGTCAAATGCACACAGCATACCTACATAGACAGCAATACAAAGCTCAAAGTATAATAGGAAAAAGATTTTGATAAATGCTCAGAAATAGATACGGAAGACCCGCTTAGCGACCCTAACCACCTGAGGAGCTTAGTTGCATCATGTGAGACCAGGGAAAGGCCTGCTCAGCAATCTCAACCTGCTGGGGAGCATCAGAGCACAGCCTGGGAAATGGGGAAGACTCTTCCAGTGAGCCAACCTGCCAACGAGCATCAGGGCACAACATAAGATCTGGGAAAGAACCACATTGTGACCTCAACCAGTCAGGGAGACTCCCTCCTCCATGGCCTGCCAAAGCCAACTCAAGAAACAGCTGGCACTGTGCATTTGACCATTCTGGAAGAACACAGAAAAGTGACAAAATGAAAGAGCAAAATGCAGCTGTGAACCTCTAGCCCATTCCAAATAAGTCCAGGATACATGAACATAGAAGAAAGTATAACTCACAGACATGAAATTTCTGAAATAATAGCAACTTGAGTAAAGGAACAATTCCATGAAGCTGTAAAGAAGTGAGATCAGAAATAATCTCCCAGGTAAAATAAGAAATGATAGACATAATGAAAGAAATGTTAAACATATCAAAAGAAGAAGCAGTTTAAAAAATAAAGAAGCATTAGAAAATGATGAAAACCTTGAATGAACAATATAGGAAAAAAAACTACAATGCATGAAACAGATTCAGAGAGACAATCACAAAATCAAAAATTCCATTAAAAGCTGGCAAAACCTCTTCAATGAATGTGAAGACAGACTCTCAGACTTGAATACAATTAGTGATCAGGAAAGGAAAGATATTTTAAAAATAACAAGGAACCAAGAAATAGCAATTAAGCAGTTGAAAGATGATACAAAGAAAAACAATATAAGTTTGATAGGTGTACACAAAAAAGCAGTCAACACGAATGAAATAAAAACACTATTTACAGAAGTAATAGAAGAATACTTCTCAAACATGGGAAAAGAAATTGGCATACAGATAACTGAAGCATATAGAATTCCAATTAATCATAACCAACATGAATCTATACCCTCACAGATAATAATCATCCCAGAAGTCCAGCATAATGACAGAATATTAAAAGCTGTTGGAGAAAAGAAATAGATTAGCTATAAAGGAAAGCCCATCAGAATAACAGTAGACTTTTCAACACAAACAACCAAGTCAAGAAGACCAGGGGGTGAAGCATTTCAGGATCTAACACAAAACAGCTTCCAAACCAGAGTGATGTATCCTACAAAACTGTCTTTCAAAATTGATGGAGAAGTAACACACTTCAATGACAAAGAACAACTGAAGAACTTTATTACCACCAAAACAAACCCTACAAAGAGTACTGAAAATTATTCTACATAGAGACAAAAATGACTACAATTTCAACAATGCCAACAGAAAAAAAATCACTAAACAAGGAAAACAAACAGTGAGAAAAGTAAGGAACCAATAGGAGAAAGATAGCGTGACAAAGATATGGAAATGTATGTCAATTATAACCATTAACATAAATGACTTCAATTCACCAATCAAAAGAAACAGACTGGCAGAGTGGAAGAAGAATCAAAATCCAACCATATTCTGTAAACAAGAAACACACTTAATGCAAAAGGAAATTCACAGACTGAAAGTCAAAGGATGGGAGAAAATACTTCACACAACAGAAACCCAGAAAAAAGCAGGAGTAGCTATTCTGTTAGCAGACAATGTGAACTTCAAACCAAGAATGATCAGAAGGGATAAAGATCACTTCAAACTGGTTAGCTGAAAATTGCAAGAGGAAGACATAGCAATCTTAAACATGTATGCACCAAATACAGGAGCACCCAACTATGTAAGACATGAAATATTAATAGACATGAAAAATAAAATAAGCAATAACATAATTTTAATGGGAAACCTACCAATCCATTACCACAAAGAGACAGATCAGCTAGACAAAAACATCAGCAAAGAAATAATAGAACTAAATCAAACTTGTGGACAAATACACTTAGTAGATATATACAGAGTATTCCAAACAACATCAGAATGCACAATCTTCTCAGCTGCACATGGGACAATTCTCTAAAATAGACCATATGCTAGCCCACAGAACATGCTTAAGTAAATGCAAAAGAATCAAAATTATCCCATGCATATTATCTTACTATAGTGTCATGAAATTGGAAATTAGTGACAAAAGAAACTGCAAAATCTCAACAAACATATGGAAATTAAGTAATACCCTCCTGAAAAACCAATGGGTTGCAGAAAAAAAGAAAAAAGAAAAGAAAAAATTAAACAATATCTGTAATAAAAAATTTCAAATACAACTTATTGGAACCTGTTGGACACAATAAGAGCAGACCTCAGATGAAAATTTATTGTGGTGAATTCTCACATCAGGAACACAGAACGAGTACAAGTAAACAACATGATGCTACACATCAAACTTCTAGAGAAAGCAGAGAAAGTCTAGCCCAAAGCCCAAAGATGAGAGGAAATTATAAAGGGAAGAGCAGAAATTAACGCAATTGAGACTAAGAAAACAATAGAGAGAATTAATGAATCAAAGAGTTGGTTCTTTGAAATTATAAATAAAATAGATAACCCCCTAGCCCACCTTATCAACGAAAAGGAAAGAAAAACTCAAATTCATGCAATAAGGAATAAAAAAAGGTGAAATCAATACAGAGCCTGTGGAAATACAGAAGATAATTAATACCTACTTTGAAAACCTTTACTCTCATAGGTTAAAAACACAGAATAAATGCAGTTTTCTTGAAGCATATGAATTACCAAAGCTGAATCAAGAAAGTATAAAACCTCTGAACAACTCAATTTCAATTAATGAGATTGAAAACTTACCAACAAAGAAAAGTCCAGGTTCTTATGGATTCACAGCTGAATTCCACAAGAAATTTAGAGAAGATTTAGTGCCAACAGTCCTCAAAATCTTGAATAAAATTGAAAGGGAATCAATTCTCCCTAACTCACTCCTGGAAGCAAGTATTACTCTTATACAAAAACCTGAGAAAAGACCCAACCAAAAACGAGATCTACAGGCCGATTTCCCTAATGAACATGGATGCAAAAATCCTCAGTAAGACACTGGCAAACAGAGTTCAATAAATTATCAAGAAGATTATACACCATGAACAAGTAGGATTGATTCCAAGAATGCAAGGATAGTACAACATATGCAAATCAAAAAAACATAATACACCATGTCACGGAGCCAAAGACAAGAATCACATGATAATCTCACAAGATGTAGAAAAAGCTTTTGATAAAATACAACAGGCATTCATAATAGAAACCCTATGGAAAATTGAAAAAGATAGTTTTTACCTCAATCTGATAAAAGTCACATACAATAAACCAACAACCAACATCTTATTAAATGGACAAAAATTGAAAACTTTCACTCTACAATCAGGAATGAGACAAGGATGTCCATTATCAGCTCTCCTATTCATTATAGTTGTGGAAACATTAGCCAGAGAAATTAGACAGAGAGAAATAAAAGGAATAAGGACAAAAGAAGAAGTTAAACTATCATTATTTTCTGATGACATGATACTCCATGTAGAAGACTCCAAAACTCCACTGACAGACTTCTAGATCTACTAACCAAATTCAGTAATATAGCTAGATACAGTGTTAACACTCAAAAATCAATAGCATTCCTGTATACAAGCAGCAAATTCACTGAGAGAAAAATTAGGGAATCCACACTCTTTGCAATAGTATTCAAAAAATGAAATAAGTACTTAGGAATCAATCTAACAAAGGAAGAAAATATCTATATGTTGAAAATTACAGTACTCTGAAAAAAGAAATCAAAGAAAAATGTCAGAAAAATGGAAAGATATCCTTTATTCATGGATAGGAAGAACAAACTGTGGAAAATGGCCATATTCCCAAAATTTTTTATACATATTTAATGCAATTCCAATTAATAGATCATTAACATATCTCACAGATCTAGAGAAATCATTGCTAAAATTCAACTGGAACCAGAAGAGACATAGGATAGTAAAGGCAACCTTTGGCAACAAAGGCAAAGCAGGAGGCATCACAATCCTTGTCTTGAGATTGTACTACAAAGCTACTATGATAAAATTAGCCAGAGAAATTTCAAAAATTTAATTCCAAAAAATAGAATTAAAGATCAATGGAATAGATTAGAAGATATGGGCATGAACACAAACAAACTAAAACTAACTTATCTTTGACCAAGGAGCCAAATACATTCACTGGAAAAATGCCAACCTCTTTAATAAATGGTGCTGGAAATGATGTCTTTCAGTATGCTGAAAACTAAAACTAGATCCATGTCTATCACGATGCACTAAACTAAAGTCAAAGTGGATCAAAGTTCTAAATAATAAAACAGAAACACTAAATCTGCTGGAAGACAAAGTACATAGAATCTCAAAGACATAGGAATAAGAAGACAGTTCAGGAATAGAAACCAAACTGCATGGGAAACAGTCACAGAATCAACAACTGGGATCTCATCTTTTGCATGTTAAAAGAAATCACCAACAGAGTGAAAAGAAAACCCACAAACTGGGAAAAAATCTTAGACACGTGCCCTTCAGACAAAGTACACCTATCTAGAACATATAAAGAACTAAAAATAATCAAGCCCCCAAAATTCAAAGACCTAATCCAAAAATGGTCATTTGAGATGAATATATGAACATCAGATGAAGAAAATACAAATGGCAAATAAATATATTTAAAAATGTTCAATATTATTGGTCATTCGAGAAACAAAACAACACTACAATTCCACCTCACTCCTGAAGGAGAGGCTATCATCAAGAAATCAACCAAAAACAAATGCTTATGAAGCTGTGTGGAAAAGGAATTGTGTTCCATTGCTTTGTCTCTCTGGTGTGAGAAACTGAAAGTGTAAATAGGAACCAAAATGTGTAATAGACATTGTGAAATAGGAAGTAATTGTTCAAAGGGAAAGAGAAATTGGGGGAAGGGGTTGAAAGGAAAAGGAAAAAATGAGAAAAAAAAGAATAAAATGGAAACAAAACTTTGTAAAAAAGCAGAGGAAAAGGGGTTGAAGAAAGGGAAAAGGAAGGGGAAAAAAAGAACTCAGATATATCATATATGGGTACAAATTTCCTGTGATGAATGTGATCTTTATGTGTATCTAAGTTGTATCAATAAATTAATTTTAAATATATGATAAATATATTAAATAAAGCTCTTTGAGTACAAAGAAGATGCAAAGAGCTAAACAACCATGTTGATACTACAAATGCTTACCAGGAGAGAGAATGTCTTTTTATTCTGGCATAGACAGCTAATTTGGTTGGAGCATTTTTGCTATGAAATTGAACTTAGTAAGCAATCAAAGATATATGTCATTATTTATTGAGTCTAATAGACTAACATCTCTTTTTCTGATTACACCATTACCAATTCCAAGTACTTCAGATGGACAGATGGGCAGATCAAATCAAGAGAAATGTCTGGGTTTTCTAATGGTTACATTTCTCATTTCAAATTAATAAACTACATTATGGTATTATATATTAGTCTTTTGTGAAATCTGTTTGCCTGATTCAATACAACTGCATCTTATGATTTTGGAATACAGACGAGATTGGGTTTCAAAATTCATAAGGCTGAGTGCCAGACTGACCAATCATCTCTAAATCATACCCTTCGTAATTACACACTTTCTCTCAACATGAATTTCCCCCAATAAAAGAGGGAAAAATAAAGCATTTGGTTCCAGTCACAGGAAAACAATCTCCTAGAAATTGATAGTAATTGAGATTCATAAAACTAAAAACTTTGGACAAAAATCAAAAGATCTATCCCAAATAAAGAACAAGAGTGGATTGGGGCAAACTATGTATCTTGATCCTAAAGTACAATTTCAAGAAAGCAAAAGAAAAGTCAATGATGAACACCAAAAAGAAAAGTAATGAGATCATATACTTAGAATGGAAATAAGGAAACAATTTTAACAGACAAGAAACTGGACTGCTGAAATCAAGGAGAGAGAGAGAGAGAAAGAAGAGGTAATAAAATATGTTTGGTAATGCCTAAGAATAAGTGATACAATAAAATTCACATCTACAGAAACGTGAAAGTTTTTAAATCTGCAACAAACCATTCTGGTCATGTGTTTGCAGAGGTGATTATTAGCAAAGGAGTTCAGAAAACTGCAACCAGAAAGAAAAGGAAGAGGATTAAAGGAAGAAAGGGGTGGAGTTTAGGTGTCTACAGAGACAATGCTGCGTGGAAGGTGTATACCAAGATTGTCCTCCATCTGTGTTCTTTATCACAGCAAAATCAAGATTCCCATACCTTGCTTTGTGATCAAGTAAATTGTGCCACCAATTTGTAGTATTGAAGGGACTCTCAGGTCCCAACTTTATAAAGTTAAGACACTTTTATTGTACTATAAATGTATGCAGATTTTCCTTGTATGCAGAAAAAGTTTTCACTCCATTTGAAATGTATACTTGATAAGTGAGCAAATCAGTAACATATGTTTATTAGCAATAATATAAACCACTGCTATTTAGGATTTACCTAAGCTTTAGCATTTAGAACACTTTGTATTATAATTTAAATATAGAACTGGGATAAGTTTAGTTATTTGTTCCAGAAATGGTCTCTTAAAGCAATTTGTCTGAATGTGATTAATTTGGAATTCATAAAGTTAAATTGGAAATTATATGCAAAATTATTGAAAAGGTAATGCTTCATTGGCAAGGAACCAGGTCAACAAACAGGTCTTTTTCATCTCTTATTTAATTCCAAGACCTTTCAACTACTATGGGATTTGAGAAACAGGAACAGTAAGATTTCTACAAATTGACAATAATCTCTTAACCCAAAGCTCTTTGTTATAACATTTTAACATCCAAGTAAAACTAAAGCTTTGGGGTACATTACTGATATTGAGGAGAATCATCACTTTTACTTAATTCTGCATAGATAAGTCACAAAGAGATTCAGGTGCATAGCAAAGAGAAATTATTTTATTTGAATTCTTGCAAATATTAATAAACTATACATCCATGGTTAAAATACATAGGGAAAATGGAAACAATATTTGAAAGCATTATTCCTCTAATTATTGCTTCCTGAAAATCTCATGGGTCACTTTTAAACATTTATGACTTTCACACAAATTGTATACATACCCACATTAACTCACAGTACCCGCAAAGGGTTTCATAGAATTCATAAATCCTTTAAAACAGAAATTGAGTTCTCATCCATTGAAAGTGAGTTTGTAACATAATACCACTTTTAAAATTTTTTAGGTAATTTTATATGGTTAAATATACACATATATCATGATTCCTTGATTACACAGCTTAGTATTTACTAAAGAGAAGTGAAAATGTATGTCTACACAAGTAGTTCTTTTAAAATGTTCAGTCAGGTCCAGGGACACGTTTCTGTAATCCTAGCACTTGGAAGTTTCACACAGGAGGATTCCCTCAAGCTCAAGGCCAGTCTGGGCCATCTCAAAATACATACATGCATACATACATACATACATACATATCTCAAAATACATACATACATACATACATACACACACACATAAAGAATTCAAACAGTGTGTTATTGATAATTGCCAAAAAGTATTAAGTAATCCAAATATTGTTAAAATGGTTATTAAAAAGAACAACATTCTTCAGTAACAACAACAAACTATTAATGCAAAATAAATTTAAAAATACTATGGTGAGTTAAAGAAGCCAGAAGCAGGAACTCACACCACATTATGTTCATTTATATAAAGAGTGGGAGACTCCAAGAATCAAATCAGAACATGTCTATCACTGAGGGAAGGGTGGAAAGAGTCCAACAAAACTTTCCGGGGTGTTGGAAATGTTTTAAATATTGAGTAGAGTGTGGGTTAAATGGATGCATAAATTTTTCATATTTCATTAAACTATATATTTGAAATCTGTGCATTTCACTGTGCATAAATTATACTTAAATTTAAATTTTTAAAAACATCTAAGGATAGATATTTAATTTACCTATAAACCAAGAGAAATAGTAAGGAAAATTAATGGTAGAAAATAGATACTCTAGGAGGATGTTAGCTAGCCATCTATTGCAGGGACATTCTGTAGGCAAATGTTAGCAAGTCATATAATAATCCTCATGTGGAACTCTACCACAAATATCTTCCAGCTATTGTCTCCTCTATCTTAGTATTTCATAGAACCTGCTGTTGTGGAATTTGATTGCTGGCAGTTAGTCCTAATCTGTGGTACTCACAGATTATATCCAGTTCTTTCTCCATGAGATACATTTACAACACTTACTGAGAGATATTATGCTCCCTACTGCAGTCTGTTCTCATCAAACATAAGTAGTTCTCTCTCCTTACCTCATCTGTATGCAACAAGGAAATTTGAAGCCTTCCTATTATCTGTTTCCTCTCTGCTTAAGAGATCTCCATTTGTCACTGGGTTAAGCTTTTATTAATTAATCTAAATTCACACTGACATTTACTGATTGAAGTCAAGTTGCATTATCCAGTGAATTGTTATTACTTTGTATTTTTCCTGTCCTATACATGCACAGCAGGTCAAAACCATAGACTGGTAATGGCAGAAGACACCTTGAGAATTGCTTAATCTAAACTATTTTTCCTGTGACTGAAAAAAGTTGAAGTCTAAAGACTAACCTACCCAAAACTTCCGGCAAGATTAGGAAAGAATCAAGTTAGTATTCTGTTTCTGTTTTCCTACCTACATTAGATAACACCTACTTTTACCATGTATGCGTGTAACTTTAGGTTTCTATACCCACAAAGATCTCAGAGATGTAAGGTTTGAGTTAAAATGTAAACTGGAACTTCATGTTATAAATTATTAACAAGAACTAGGCAGAAATAAACTGAATTGTTTAATAAATATTATCTGCACTTCCTCCTCCTTATCATCACATTGTCACAATGGTGTTCTGGAAGATCTATTTAGTTGAGTGGTGGCAGAACCATTAAAACCAAAGTGTACTGAATATTTTGGTACATTGATGTATTAATGGTCCAATTGCTGTAATAGTTAAATATTATTTCATCTTTATTTATTAGTTAAATTGGAGAAAACTGACAAAGAAAGGGTTAAGTAAATTTATTAGTATTCCACAGTAATTGGATACAGAATTTGAACTCTTCTGACCATATAAACTTAACTCCATAAAATAAAGCATAGCAATAATTTTCATATAAAATACTTTATTGTTTGAGGAAGAATGAAGACTACCATTTTCCATACACATTTGGGTGGGACAGTTTTTATAAGTAGCATATTACTGGTAGTATTAAAGTGAAGCAGCTTCCATAAAATCATCATATTTAACATTAGCAATTTGTACCCAACTAAGGTACAGAGGTTGGCAAATATTTAGGTCATAAGGGGACAGATATCAGTTTCCTTCAACTACAGGAGAAGTCTCACAAAAATAAAGTATATACTTAAATGTATATAAATGTATATATTTAAGAGAAATATGTACATTTTTACTATGTATTAAGTTGCCAGAATCACAAAATATACCTGTCAGTAACCAGAACTGTCAAGTATTTATTGAATTTGTTTTATACTGACCTAAGGATTGATAAAGTGAATAAATACAAAGGATTGCATTTTATAAAATACATATTTCTTTCTAGAATTCATGGTTGTTTAAGGAATGAAGACAAATGGAAAACAAATATGATACTTGCTGATTAATATAATTAAGGGCTAGAATGTGTGAGAAAGTACAATCGAAATAGACAAGAAGAAATTTTCAAAGGGACCCTGGGTCAGTGGGGTGCACTTTTGACATAGCAGCATATTGGTGAATAATACTAAGGTATGAAAAGAGAAAGAAACCAAGTTGCCTGTTAGTCTTAATTATGTGCTTGACTGAGTTAAGACTCCTGGGGGAATGATTGGCTCATGAAGGAGCTATGCCCACGGCTGAATGTGCCATTGGAGGTGGATGGCTGGGGACGTGCTGTAAATGTGTATCTCGTGGGTGCTCTTAGCCGTGCTCTGCTTCCTAGCTGACAGAAAGTGAACTGCTTTTCTCCACTCCCCTTGACCTTGATGTTTCTTCCTTACAGCAAGAAACCATGGCTGAACCCCTTGAAAACATGAACCAAATTAAGCCAATTTTCCTTTAAACTGTTGATACTGGATATTTTGTCCCAGCAATGGGAAGTGACTAATACATAATGGTACCAGAGAAGTAGGGCTGGCCTATGACCACATCTGACCATGTGGTTCGAAAGCCTCTTGAACTGGTTTAAGGAAGGTTTGGAAAACTTTGAAGATATAGGTTATAGGAGACCTAGGTGTTGTAAGTAGAGTCTGATGGGTGTTTATGGTCAGAATTCAAGAAACAAGAATTCTAATAAAAATGCAGACAGTGAAATCATTTCAGATGGAACTTTTTATTGACTAGAGGTCATTCATGTTGTTCTGTGACTTTTAAAGAACTTGCCTACATTTTGCAATGTCCTGAAATTTTTTAAGAGGAGGTATTTAATGGCAGTGGACTACTTGCTGAGGTGGAGAAAATTTTAAGTCAGTCCAACATTCAAAATGGAGCACGGGTCCTGGTAGGTGATTTATAGTGAGAATCTAGATCAAAAAGTGGAGCAAAATGATTTGGAAAAACTGAAATTTTGTCCAGAAAAGAAGCACCTGTATAGTTGGGGCCAAAAGTGATGAGATTGCTGAAGAGTTGTCAGCACTAAAAAGACGCCAATTGCTGTATAAAGGAACAAGAAGAAAGATGTCTTGAGGGCATCTCAGGAATCAGACAGACCCCACCCAGTGCAGGCTGAAGGTGAAGAAAAGTATAAATCATTCGTCCCAGGAAGAACACTTTGGTCTCCCGCTGGAGAAGGGCCACGTAGGGAAGCGGTGTCTTGGGACTAGTGCCCCAACTGACAGGAGATGTTTGTAACATCCACAAGGTGTTTATGTTTAGTGGGATGCTGAGTGGAAAAATTCTGGACCCATGGAGACTTTCATCCAGCTTTGAAAGGGAGACCCAGGAAGCTATACAGAATGCCCATGACAGAGTTGTGCATGGTGCTTTGAGAAGGCAGGTCAAGGTGCGAGGGGAACTCAGGAAGTCAGAGATGTCAGAAACATGGGCACACCGCAAAGGAAAACTACAGGCAGAGAGTGAAAACTCACTGGACTCATACGCTACAGCAGCTGGGCCGGTAGGAATGCGGCACCCAACCCTTCCCACCACACTGGAATTCACATGTCAGACAAGGAGACAGGGCTCAGTCAATGTCTCGCTGGCTTCAGTTTTCCTTTGG
Organism: Dolichotis patagonum; assembly: GCA_004027295.1. Lineage (NCBI taxonomy): Eukaryota > Metazoa > Chordata > Mammalia > Rodentia > Caviidae > Dolichotis > Dolichotis patagonum. The sequence continues at coordinate 20,912 of PVJX010018982.1, forward strand.
TCTAATCATTTTCTATCCCCATATTCCTCCCTTCGGAATGAGAGTATTTACTCATCACCATTGTATATTGGAAATACATAAATGGATTTTTTATTTTTTTGAAAAAGGAAAAAAATGAAAGTGATTATACACAATTTCACAATAATGTAATAAGAGATTAACAATGGTTAATATATTGTGTATTATCTCTAAAGTAGTTGCTCAGATTACAAGATATGGGCATGAAAAATTGATCAAACAATGAAAACAATCCTTTTCTCCTTTTTTTTGGTACCTGAAATTAAACACATGACTTCATGCTTGCCAGCCAGGCAACTGAGCAGCATCCCTAGTACCATTCTTTGTAATGAAACAATGGAGATTAGAAGGATAATAATCTATCATTCATATATATATATATATATATATATATATATATATATATATATATGTCTTTTCCCTTTCTATATTCTCCTTTCCGACATCCCAATTGTTTTTCCCTTGAGAGAGGTTTCTTCCCTTTTCACTTTCACACTGTCTACTGTATATTTTGAATCTCATTTACTCTTTCAATTTTTTACACTAGGGAGACAAAACTGCTTACACATGTGAGTCTTATTTAATTCACTTTTGAGTTGGTCTCAAGTTGCATACATTTACCTATAAAAGCCTTGAGTTCATCCTTCTTTATAGCTGAACAGTATTCAATTGTCTAAAAATGCCACATCTCTTTTATTCATTCAATGTTTGATAGGCATTTGGGATGTTTCCAAGATTTAGCTATCACAAATTGTACTGCTATAAACATGGGAGCACATATATCTCTGTGGTATGATGTTTTCAGTTCTTCTGGGAAAATACCCACAAGGGGAATGGATGGGTAAAATGGCACCTCCAGTCTTAGTTTGTTGAGGGATCTCCACACTGCTTTTCACAGTGGTGTATCAGCCTACCTCCCCCAATAGTGGAGAAGGGTTGCTTTGCCCCCACAGTCCTGCCAACACTTGTTATTGGTAGAGTTTTCAATGACAGCCATTTTTCTGGAAAGAAATGAAATCTATGTCATTTTAATTTGCTTTTCTCAAATGCCCAGTGATGTTGAAAATTTTTTCATACATCTATTTGCATTTGTACTTCTTCATCTAAGTGTGTTCCTTCTCATATCCCCATTTTTTGGGTCTTTGAAAAGGGGAACTTTTCTTTTTGATTCTTTATGTGTTCAGTTAGAAATCTTTTGACTGAGGAGTTGTTGGCTAAAAATTTTTACAGTTATGTGGGTTTTTTTCGGTCTGTTGGTGATTAATATTTTTTACTCTTTCTTTTCTTTCATTTTTTGATAATGGGAATCAAATTTAGGCTCTTGTGCTTGCCAGGCAGGCACTTATGTCACTGAGTTATATCCCTGGTCTGTTGATTAATTTTGATGTACAAAAACTTTTGAATAACATGAGATTCAAGTTGTTTCTTTGAAGAACTTTCCTTGCAGTTTGGGTTTTGTCCATGAACTCTCAGCCTACTCCTACCTTGGTCTTCAAGACCACTACCTACCTTGTTTTCAAATAGATTGAGTGTTCCTGTTTTAATATTTATATCTTTAATGCAGTTTAGTGCATGTGTCTAGTTTTAATTTTAAACATGTAAAAAGTCAGTTTTTCAGCAACATTTATTAAAGAGGCCGTCTCTCTTCCAGAGAACATGCTTAGCTCTTTTGTCAAAGATAAAGTGGCTGAGATTTGTAGTTGTGTCTGCATCTTCTAATCTTTTCCACTGATCCTCAGGTCTGTTTTTATGCCAGTAATATGCTGATTTTATCACAGAAGCTTTGAAGTATAATTTCAAGTCAGGGATTTCAATGCTTCCTGCTTTGCCATTGTTGCCCAAGATTGCTTTTGCCATTTTCTCAGGTTCCAAGAGAATTTTAGGAATGTTTTCTCTAGATCTGTGAGGCATGCTAACGGTATTTTGATTGCAATTGCATTGACTGTGTATAACAATTTTGCAAGTATGGCAATTTTCACAATGTTGGTTCTTCCTATCCAATACAACAAATATCTTTCCATTTTCTGATATCCACTTCAATTTCCTTTGCCAGAGTACTATAATTTCAATATATAGATCTTTTACTTCCTTTGTTAGATTGATTTCCCAGTATTTCATTCTTTTGGATGCTTCTGTTAAAGGTGTTGTTTCCCTAATTTCCCTCTTAGTGAGTTTGTTGTTTGTGTACAAGAATGCTATTGACCATTGAGTGTTGCCTTTGTATCCAGCTATGTTCCTGAATGTGATCATTAAACCTAGTAGTCTTTTGGTGAAGTTTTGGGAGTCTTCTATGTAGTATACCGTATGATCTGTGAATAATGATAATTTAACTTCTTCCTTTCCTATCATTTTTTCTTTTATTTCTCTTTTGTCTAATTGTTCTAGCTAATATTTCCAGAACTGTATTGAGTAGGAATGGTGGCAGTGAACATCTTTGTCTTCTTTCTAATTTTAGAGTAAAAGCTTTTCCTTTTTGACTATTTTGTATGATGTGAGGAAGACTTGATTCTCTTTCAATTTCATTAAAGAGTTTGAGGAGTACTAATGTTAAATCTTGTCTAAATTGTTTGTAGAATTCAGCCATAAATCTGCAGGATCTGAGGGGGTTTTTGTTGGTAAATTGTTAATTATGTTTCCAATTTTATTAACTGATATTTGGTTATTCAAAATTTTTATATCTTTTTGATTAACCTTTGGTAAGTTATACATTCCTAGGAATTTGCCATTTTTTTCTATGTTTTCCGTCATATGCTGATAAAGATTTTCAAAGTAGGTATTGATGATCTTCTGTATAGCCACAAGTTCTGTAGTCATTTCACCCTTTTTACTTCTTATTGCATGAATTTTGAGATTTTCTTACTGTTTTTGATATGGTTGGCTATGGATTTACCAATTTTGTTTATTCTTTCAAAGAACCAACTCTTTGATTCATTAATTCCTTTTATTGTTTTCTTAGTCTTACTTGCATTAATTTCTGCTATGGTCTTTTTAATTTCCTCCCTTGCATGAGGTTTGGGGTTGACAAGCTCTTTTTTTTCTAGAAGTTTGAGGTGCAGCATTAGATTTTGTATTTGTGTTTATTATTGAAACTGATGTAAGAATTAGCTGTTATAAATTTTCCTCTTAGGACTGCTTTCACTGCATTACACAGCTTTGGTATATTGTGTTTACATTTTCATTTGATTATAGATATTATTTAATTTCTTCTTTAATTTCTTCTGTGATTCATTGATTGTTCCAAAGGATGTTATTTAATTTCTATAGGTTTAGGGAGTTTTTGTGTTTTCTTTTGCCATTACATTCCAATTTCATTCCACTATCACCAGAAAATATGCATGGGATAATTTCAATTCCTTTGCATTTACTGTACTTTGTTCTATGGTTCAGTATATTGTATATTTTAGAGAAGGTCTAAAATTTGCAGCTGAAAGGAATCTGTATTCTGATATTTTTGTTTGGAATACTGTGTAAACTTCTACTAAATCCATTTGTTCACATGTTTGTTTCATTCCCATTATTTCTTTGCTGACTTTCTATCCAGTTGATCTGTCTGTTTGTGACAATGGAGTATAAGGTCTCTGGTACAATTGTTATTGCTTATTTAATTTTTTATGTCTGTTAATATTTATCTTATGTAGCTGGGTGCTTCCACATTTCAGGTGTGCATATTTATGATTGTTATCTCTTCCATTTGAGTTCTTCCCCTAACCAGTATGTAGTGGCCTTATTTGTCTCGTGTGACAAATACTGGTTCAAATTTCACATTGGCTGCAAACAGAATAGTTACCTCTGCTTTTTTTTTAGGTTCTTATTGCATGGAGTGTTGAGTTCCATCCTTTTACTTTCAGTCTATGGGCTGCTGTTTGAGTTAAATGTATTTCTTGTACACAGCATACCGCTGAATCTTGTTTCTCATTCCATTCTTCAAATCTTCTTTTGATTGGTGAATTGATGCCATTTACATTAATGATTATAAATGATATGTATTGATTTCTATTTGTTGTTATTTTCATGTTGCTGGTTCCCTGCGTTTCTCCTCTGTTAAACTGCTTGCCCTGCCTGGTGGTTTCTTTCGGAAGTTGTTCTTGGAATTATGGTCACTTTAATCTCTATCTAGAACATCTTTTATCTTTTATAGGGTTCATTCTTTTTTTTTTGTCATAAGTACTTTATTTCCCCATTAATTTTGAAAGATAGTTTTGTAGGGTATGTCGATCTGGGTTGGAAGTTGTTTTGTTGTTGTTGTAGCTTACTCAAGACTTGAAATGTTTTCTTCCAAGCTATTGTCTTGAGGGTTTGAGTTGAGAAGTTTACCGATTCTAATGGGGTTTCCTTTATAACTGATCCTTTTCTTTGCTCTATCAACTTTTAATATTCTGGTTTTGTACTGAATTTCTGGGATCTCAAATTTTATATTTCTGGGTGTACATTTATTTTGCTTATGTCTTTGTGGAGTTTTATATACCTCATTTATATTTATCTGAAATTGTGTTCCCATGCTTGGGAAATTTTGTGCTATTACTTCTGCAAATATTTTTTAAAATGTCCTTTGTGTTGATTCCTGATTTTTCAATTACATCTGTCAGTTTATATTGTTATTCTTTACATCTTCTTGTAGTGGTTGTATTATTATTTCATGGTCCCTTGTTATTTTTAAGAGATCTTTTCTTTTGTGATCACTAGCTATAATCCTGTCTTAAAGGTTGAAAATCTATCCTGTTTCATTTAAGCAGTTTTACCAGCTTTCAATGGAATTTTTAATTTCCTGGATATCTCTTTGAATTCATTTCATACATTCTCTTTATTTCCTATATTTTTCATTCAAGGTTTCTACCATATTCTTATGCCCCTCTATTTTTTTATTTATATTTTCTCTAGCTATGCTGCGCAATCCTTCATTACAGTTACTTCATTTTTTACTTTAGAGAGTATTTCTGATCTTATTTCCTCTATAGCTTCATGGATTTGTTTCTTCACTTGCTGTCTTTAAGTACTTTCAGATGTGTGTCATCTAATATCTTCCAAATTCTGGTCTCCTCCTCTTCTTCTGGATGAGTTGGAGGTATAAGTTTGCATTTATTTTATCTTATTTTGTATTTGAGAAAAAATTTTATAGACTTTTTTTTCTGTGATGATCCTTGTTTTCTTAGATAGTATGTAGCTAGATCACTGTTATTGAGGCCTCTCTAGGACAGTCTGTTTGTTGTTCAGGGATGTCTTCTTTGTGTAGCAGGGCCTTACTTCATGCTCATTCCAGGATCTACCTTCAAGATTAACTGATAGTGGGATATTGGTATCTGTTTCCCAGTCCTTTGTTGTTAGACTGTGGTGAAGTTATCTCCCCAGAGCTCCCCAGTGTTATTACAGAAGTGAGAACAACTGATGAAAACAGATATGACATCCTAACTAAAATAATGCAATTAGCAATAACAAGAGCATCAAGCACAATTTGGAAACTGAAAAATTTTGGTAAACAATGATTTTGTATTTTAGATAATAGGAGCAAAGTCTGATAAATCTAAATAAGCTTTTCTTGAAATTGTAATTCACTAGTACCGAATATTTTTGACCAATGTAAAAATCAAATGCAGACTGATATTTTCTCAAGTCTCTACTGGGGCAACCTGAGCAAAAATGGAAAGTGATCTTTTTTTTACCAAAAAAAGTAAAAAAAATTCATAACAAAGTAATAGTACAATAACAATAGTTAATACATTGCATATTATCCTCTTCAAAGTAGTTACTCGGAGTACAAGTAACGGGCATGAAAATTTCTCCAATCCATAATAACATGAACCTTCCTTTTTAATAAATTCAAAGATACTAACAGTACAGCTATCTTGCATTTTTTCCCTTTTCCCTTCCTTCCTTTCCCATTTCCCGCTTCCTACTTCCTTTTTTATTTTTAAACAATTACTTCCCATTTCACAATATCTATTTTACATTCTAGACTTTACTTATTCAATGAAAGTAATCTTGACAAGTAATCTTCCATCTCATTATCATTATAAGTCTTGTTTTTATCATCTCAATCTCATTTTAATGTTGCAAATATCCAGAAAGTACAATCCTACATCTCAACAGTTTTAAAGGAATGTTGGTCTAGCAATTATTTTAGCTAAGTGGATCAGAGACTCATCCTCTGTGCATGAGGTGGGCAAACTGTAGAACAGTGTGCTTAAGGAAAAAATAACTTCAGTAAGAGACACATAAAAATGAAATCACCAAAATTATTATCTCTTTAAGATTAGGGAATGAGGACAAGGGATAAATCAAAGATTATCTCTCTGATTTTAAAGCTGAAAATTACAGAAGTATTTAATGGCTTAGTGAAAGCTGAGTTTTATTTAGGATATGTTAATTTTGAGATTTAGAATACAATCAGAAACACAGCGTAGCATGTTGAAGATGTAGAATTTGAGTTCAAGAATATAACTAATGTTAAATGGTCTGGATCCATGAATAAGTATGATGTGAAACTGAGGGTGCATTAAAGACAGGGAACAGATTAATTGAAGGTTAAGTATTATATGGCAATGTTATAAAAGACATTATCAATTAACGAAGTCCCCAGTTACCCACTCCACTTCTAAAAGTTTCCTATTCAACTGGAATTTTCTCAAGAGTAAGAACTAGCATATCTCATTCCATTTCCTTTTCATGTATCGAGTGTCTAAAACAGTACCAGACCTAAAGTAGGTAGTCAACAGGTATATTATGCCTAAAGAAAGATACTAGACTTTAAATTCATTATATCTTATTCCATTTCATAAAATACACTTTCAGCATTGCATTGTCTTTCTCCACAAAGCTCTCCTCCCTGGTTTAATCTGCCACTGATCTTCAGTACCTATGTCCTGTGACAGCTAAAGATAATCACATAAGTTCACACAAATACACCAATTTGTTGCAAAGCCACATACCATATACATTCTTTTTGAGCTAACAGATACCTATTTTACTGTCTCACCCATTCCTGTTGTTTTATAGGTGCTCATCCATTAGTTTTGTCTCAACTGTTGATTCCTTCAGGAAACTCTGTCTAGCACTTTTGGTCTGATTTCTTCATTTTTTACTTTTCTTCATTTTTTATTTTTTTATTACTACATGTTCATATTACATAATTATTACAATACTTGTGGGGAGGTAGTACATGTGTGGGACACATCTTAATTCTTTATTCACGCCCTTTCCCACCCCTCCCTCGGGCTCTTGTTCTCCTTCCCATTTGAAAAAGTTCTATCTCTTTACTTCTTCCTCTTATCTGTCTTTCATTTTGCTCCTTGCTTATATTTGGGTTTCTCATATGTGAGAAATTGTATGATATTTAGCCCATGTGTCAGAGTTATTTCCCTGAATATTACCATTTCCAGGTGCACCTACCAGTAACTCAGGTTTATCCTTTTTATAGAAGAGTAATGCTCCATTAAGTATAAACTATGCATTTTCTTGGTTCACTTATCTGCTAATGGAGATATAGGCAGTTTCCAAGATGTAACTATTATGAAATTGGTTCTAACAACACGGATATGTGTGTAACATGCTGTCTTTAACTCTTTTGAGAACATGCTTAGAAGAAGAATAGCTGAATCAAATAGAATTTCTTGTCTTAACTTTTGAGGAATCCCCACACTGATTTCCTTAGTCATTTTACTATCTTACATTCCCACCAACAATCTGAAAGGGTTTCTTTTCTTCACAGCCTCAGAAGAATTTGTTATTATTTGATTTCTAGGTGATCTAGCCTGGTTTAAAAGTAGTCCTTGGGGTACCTGGATCATACAGTCTCTTGGAAACCAACTGTACAGTCTCTCGCATTTTCTTTGTCTACTCATTTGTGAATGGACAGCTAGGCTGTTTACACAGTTTAACTACAGTGAATGGCACGGGTACAAACATGGTTATGCCTGCATCACTATAGGATGCAGCACTTAATTCTTTCAAGAATATGCCCATTAGTGACATAATTGAGTCAAATAGGATTTCTGCCTTCAACTTTTTGTGGAGTCTGCATACTGATTTTCACAGAGCAAGTCTTAGTCTACAGTTTCACCCTATGCCTTTGACAGCATTCACTGTTGTAGCCTAGCCTTTCTGAGAAGAGTGAGATGGAATCTTAATAAAGTCTTAGTTTACATTTGTCTGACAGCTAGACATGTTAGATATTTTTCATATATTTTTTGGCCATTTGAATTTCTTTTGAAAAGTACTTACTTACTCAGTTCATTTGCCCACGTTTTCACTGAGTTCATTGTCTTATAGAAATTATTTTGACCATTTTATCTTCCAGCTCAAGGTTTCTAGCAAAGATGTTTTCCCAGTGGGTTGCATTTTCACTCTGTTAGGTGTTTTCCTTGCTGTACTAAAGTTTTTGCTTTGATGTAGCTCTATCTGTTGATACTGATCTTATTTCCATTGGATCAGGAAGTCTTTTTGTGTGTAACTATGGCTTCAAGTTTTTCCCCTAATGTTGTCTTCCAGTAGTTTTAACATTTCTGGATTTATATATCTCTGTCTTTGATCTAGTTTCAATTTCTGCCTTAAACTATCAAGTTTTTCCAGTTATTTGTTTTAAAAAAGCTGTTTTCTCCAGCATGTTTTTGGACCATTTGTGAAAATCAGCTGGGGTTTATTTTTCAATCTTGTGTCTATTCCTTCTATTCCATTGGTTCAGGTTTCTGCTTTTTGTGTCAATACCATATTTTTAGGTTTTATAGTACAGCTTGAAGTTCAATTAGTGATGAATCAGACATTGCTGTTTTTTCAGGGTTCCTTTGACTAAATTTGGACTTTCTCATTCCATATGAAATTCAGAAAATCCCTCTGGTCTTGGACATTTTCTAGTTAGCAGAGTTTCAATCATGGCTTCAAAGTCATTTTTTGTTATTGATCTGTTTAAATTATGTATATCCTCTTGGTTTAATTTAGATTGGTCGTATGTTAGTAATTTATGTATCTCTTCAAAATTCTACCAATTGTTGGATATAGATTTTAAAAATAATTTCTGAAGATCCTGTGGATTTCAGTGATATCTGTTGTAATGTTGCCTTTTATATTTCTAATTTTATTAATTTTGGCCTTTTCTTTTCATGTGTTTGGCTAAGAGTTTATAAATCTTATCTTTCTATTACACAAACTCTGATTCAGTTATCCTTTGTATGCTTTTCAAAGTTTCAGTTTAATTCGTTTTCATTTTGTTATTTATTATTTCTTTCCTTCTATTGGTTTGGGGTTTGGCTTGTTCTTGTTTTCTGTGACCATAAGATGCACAATTAAGTTACTTGTTTGGACTCATTGATTTTTGTAGTATAGGCAATCAGCATAAACTTCCCTTGAAGAACTGATTTCATTGTCTCTTACAGTTTCTGACTTGTAGTATTTCATAATGGTTTGATTCTAGAAATATTTTAAATCCTTCTCTTTATTTCTTCAATGAATGTTTATTACTTATGAGTATAATATACCATATCCATGTGTTTGTATAGTTTCTGGGTTTCTTTGTTGTTTACTTACAATTTTATTTTATTGTCATCTAGTGTGCTGCATCAGATTATTTTAAATTTTGTATTTATTGAGACTTGGTTTACGTCCTAAAATATAATCTATTTTAGAGAAAGATCAATCAATTCTAGAAAGAAAATATCCTCTGATGTTAAATGAAACATTCTAAATATTCATTGATGAAACACTCTATAAATATTTATTGGTGAAACACTCTATCAATCTGTGTTTGATCTATACTGTAATTTAATTCTGATGTTTATCTGCTGACTTTTATCTAGCTGACCCATCTATTTGTAAGTGGGGTGACAAAATCCCCTACTATTTGTATCTAAGTGTTCTTTTTGTCAAGTAGTATTTGGTTTATTCTTCTTTCTTTCTTGGAATGGAACTTCTATCTCTTTGTTGAAGTGATATTTCATATCCTCTATCATTTTTCTTAATTGAAAGTTGCTTATTTGTATCTTCTTTGAACTTACTGATCATTATAGAAGTTGATTTAGTACTTATTTATCTCTCCTTGATCTCATTGACATTTTAACTATCAGTTTTTGCAAATTATTTGTCAGGAATTTTATCTACTTTACCATCTGTGAGATCAGATTTTTGGGGATTTCCATATGTTTAGAGTCATCTTGTTGCCTTATTTTCTTATTTCAGTTCTGTTTTTTGTGCTTCCGTTTGTCAAACGCTTGAGTTATGCTTTGTTGTTATGTGGGAGTTCTTTTTGTAAGTGGTGTTTCATGTACACCCAGTGATGCACATATTCTCCACATGAGAATTTCCAGTGTGTTCTGGTGCTGCATTCAGCCCTTAGTACAGCTACATGCTGGACATTTCTTTTCAATCTTCAATTTCATGGAAATCTAAGAGAGGCAATCAGCAACGTCCATCTCTATTGTACCCTGCAGGAAAGGGTAATAGAATAAATATTCCTTTAGCAGCGATTTTAAATTTTATTAATTGATACAAAATCTTGTAGGACTATAAAATAAATATGAATACACATAATACAAATGTACTTAATCCTGAAACAATGTATTTATCTGTCCCCTAATATTTCAATGGTAGAGGGAAATTTTACATTTAGGTTTATGTAAGAGCAATAACACATACTATTAAAATAATAACCTGATGATTTTACCAATTACTTCAAATAAATTTTTAAGTTTTGGAGGGAAAACATGCATAACATAAACTTATTAGCTTAACTACATATACATGTATTTACACATTGAACAATCATCTCCAGAAAGTTTGCATCTTGCCAAACTAATTCTTTAACCATCAAACAAAAATTCCTAATTCTTTCTTCCCTCAAGTCCTTAAAATCTTGTTCCATTTTCTGTTTCTAGACATTGACTATTCTAAATAACTTTTAAAAGTGGAACATACAGCATTTGTCTTTTTGCGCCTGGCTTATTTTACTAAGCATAACTCCCCTAAGCTTTATCCACGTTGTAACTCATGTACGTCCTTTTACAGCTGACTAGCAGTTCATCTTATGGATATACAGCACTTTGTTACCTATATGTCCACTGACAGACATTTGGGTTCCTTCCACCTTTCAACTAATGAGAATAATGCTGTTAAAAACATGAATGTGCTCATATAAAACAGAAAATATTGTCAGTAATTAAAAGTGATATTTATATTAGAAGTTAACAAAACTACAAATCAATATATCGAAGAGCATTCTTTTGGCAATAGTGTAATAAAAGTTTCTATAGAACTTAAAAAGTCAATTTATCAGTCTTCACCAAGTTCAGTATGAAATATGCTATACTTTCCAAATGTATAATTAGAAGGAACTTTTAGAAAGTGAAAATAATGTGATTCAGTTTTACATACATTATACATGTAAATTTTCTAGATTTTGTTGAACTTGTTGGATAATTATAAAGTATAAGTTGATATAAATTCTCACTTTAAAATTTTTCCGTGTAATATAAACAAATATTTATTATTGATGACTATACCCAAGCTTCCTCAAAATAAATGGCCTGCATTTTAAATATGTTTAAATGTAAAAAATCTTGAGATGCATTTCCTAGGCTATTTGGAAAAAAGCATTCAAAGATATTTTTAAAGAACTGTATATTGGATAAGAGAAACAATTTAAACACAGCTAGTTCTGCAGCGATAACTTCACAGATGGTTAATACTAAGTTTGAAAAACTGAAATGGAATTTCTTAGCAAGTTAAATATCGTGTGATCTTATTCACCTGTTCAGTGACTGTCATATCTTTTTATAATGTAAATTGCTTAAAGCATGGCAACAAGAACCCAAATCTTAGAAAATGCTTCTTAAGTGAAAGTAAAGGGGGGGGGGAGTATAACAATGTACCACAAGCCTATTAGCACAGATTTGCTCATATGATCTTTAACTAAATATATAGTAATTCACCAGTGTAATTACACTGTCACAATTTCTAAGTCACGTCCATCATGCCCTGCATGTATAAATCTGAATCTAGTGCGAGAAACCTCTGACACTAATGCCAATTATTCTGCTTTTTTAATGTGGATATTTATAATAGTGTTATATACGTCTAAAAGTAATAAAACATACAAGACAAATACCTTATTCAAGCCAATTGTGTCATTAGTAGAAAATTATCCAACTATATTGCAACATAATCATATGTTTTATATCCCAATTATCTAAAGTCAAGATATTTTAGTGTCTAGATATTTTAATTTTTCATGCAAGGCTGCATGGCAAAGGAGTACTTCCACATTGTTGGTGGGAATGCAAACTTTAACCACTATGGAATTCATGAAGATTATTAAAAATATTAAAACTTGAAATTTCATTCAATCCAGCTATTTGCCCTGTAGGTATCTTTGTGAAAGAGTTAAATACATCATATGCTTATAGCAACACTATTCTTTTTAGGTAAAACACAAAAATATCCTATATGTCTATCAAGAGATGAATGTACAAGGGAATGTGGTATCTATACATAATGAAATACTACTAAGCTGTAAAGCAGAATAAATTGGAGACGTTTGTAGGAAAATGTATACACCTTTAAAACAATGTTTAGAGAAATAAATTGGACACACATGTTAATATAGTTTCTATCACTTGAGTAATTCAAAGTACAAATAAAGAGCAAAATAAAAGATTAAGCATTTTCCCTGGTTTGGCAGGCCTGGCAGGCCTGGCAGGCTGAGTGTGCATGTGCACTCTGTGCTGCCTCCTTTGCCCCTGGGGCAGCAGGCAGGAGGAGTACAGGTGAGAGGTGTACAGTGCTGCTGGCAGGAAAAGGCAGCCTGGGGAGCAGACACCTCCCAGGAAGCCTTGACATCACTGAAAAGGCTCCACAACATCAGAGAGCTGAAAGTGTCAAGGAAAAAACAAAGTGAAGTAGAAAATGATAAAACAAAAAGCAAAATGCAATCCAAAATGCCCAGGCCACCCTGGACAAGTTTAGAATCCAAGGAGATAGAGGAAATTGGAAGACAAAAATGGAACTCTAGAAAAATAGCACCAGAAGTGAAACAACAAATGGAAGAGGCCATAGAAAAAATAATCTCTAAGGTGCAAAAAGAAACAAATATCAAAAGAAAACACATTAAAGCAGACACAGATAAACAAATAGAGATGTTCAGGAAAATAATGAAAATCATGAATGCCAAACATAGACAAGAAATAGAATCCATAAAATAGATCCAAACTGAAATTTAGGAGATTAGAAACTTCATTAAAATTATAACCAGTAGATTGAATGAAGGTGAGGATAGAATATCAGATCTAGAAGACAGGAACACCACTAGAGACCAGGAAAAGGTATCTTAAAAATTGAAAAAGACCACAAAAAAATCAACCAACAGCTGAGGGATTAAACAGATTAGAACAACATATGATTGATTGAAATCAGCCAGAAAACTGGAGACAGTGCAAACGCCATTAAAGACCTCTTCACAGAAATAAATGGCAGAAAACTTCCCAAACATGGTTGAAGAATTTGATACACAAATAAACTTCCCAAACATGGTTAAAGAATTTGATGCACAAATAAATGAAGCATATAGAACTCCAAATAACCAAGACCAAAACCAAATCTGCACCAAGGTATATAGTAATTAAGATTCTAGAAATTCAGCACAAGAACAAAATATTAAAAGCAGCTAAAAAAAAGAAACGTATCGTTTATAAAGGAAAGCCCATCAGAATCACAGCAGACTTCTCAACACAAAGCCTCAAATCAAGGACAGCTTGGAGTGAGGAAGTTCAAGCCTTAAAGAAAAACAGTCTTCAACCCAGAATGATTTATCTCACAAAACTATCTTTCAAAATTTATAGAGAAATATGATAGTTACATGACAAAGAACAACTGAAGAAATCTATGGACACGAAACCTGTTCTACAGAATGCTCTAAAGGACATATTAGAACGTGATAACAAGGATCACAAACATTTGAATAGCATAGAAGGAAGCCACCAGGAAGGGCGAGCAATTAAACTGGGAAAGACAGGAAACAGGCAACAAGAAAACAACATGAAAAACAAAAGCCAATACATATCAGTGATAGCAATCCATGTAAGTGGTCAGAAGAAACAGAATGGCAGAATTGATCAAGAAACAAGGTCCAACAATATGCTGCATTCCAGAAACATATTTTACCCCCCCAACCCCAAAATTCATAGACTAAAAGTCAAAGGATAAAAAACAATTCTCTTCCACTTCACTGTCTGCCTCGTTCACTGAGGCCTCTCTGCCACTGTTCCTGAAATGCTCGTATTCTTGTTCTCTCTCCCTAGAATGTTCTTCAGTATTTTTTGTAGGGTTGGACTGGTGGTCACAAATTCTCCTAGCTCCTCTTTGTCATGGAAGAATCTTTTTTCTCCATTAATTTCTAGAGAAAGTTTTGCAGGATACACCAATCTGGGCTGGAGATTGTTCTTCTTCAGCGCTTGAATTACATTACTCCAAGCTCTTCTTGACCTGATGGTCTGTATCAAGATGTCTGCCGTGATTTTGATGGGTTTTCCTTTATAGGTGATCTGTTTCTTTTCTCTGATGGCTTTTAATATTCTGTTCTTATATTGAATTTCTGGGATCTTGATTATTATGTGTCTGGGTGTAGCTCTGTTTGGGTTGTAGGTGGCTGGAGTTCTGTATGCTTCATACTTCTGCATATCATTTCTTTTTTCTATGCTTGGG
>PVJX010018983.1:0-35603 GCA_004027295.1 Dolichotis patagonum
TCCCTGTCCCTGTCCCTGTCCCTGTCCCTATCCCTGTCCCTGTCCCTGTCCCTGTCCCTATCCCTGTCCCTGTCCCTGTCCCTATCCCTGTCCCTGTCCCTGTCCCTGTCCCTAACCCTGACCCTAACCCTGACCCTGACCCTGACCCTGACCCTGACCCTAACCCTAACAAACACTAAGAACAAGAGATGGAAAGTCCACTGTCCCTGCCGTGTGTGTAGTGTGAACAGCTGGCAAGCTGTCGAAACCTACTGAGAATTTGTGTTGTGGTTTTTGTGTGCCTGTTGAGTCTTTGAAACGGGGCAGAAAGTGTCCCGGAGGTGAGGAGACAAGACATTGGCAGCTGCTTGGTGGATGCCTGCTAAACACACAGAACCACCACAGATGCAGCTCCCCGGTGCCATGAATAAGGGTACCTTCCCTCAGGGGCAGGCTTTATTAAAAAGAGGAATAAAACATAGGAGTAAAACAATGGTTTTGGTAATTCTGACACCAATTATTTCTTCCCTTCCAAACCAGACAGCTATACTGAAGAACTGAGGACTTTGACCATGAACCTAGGACCTTTGAAAACCATATGGATCACACTAGCTTCTTAATTGATTTCACCATCCGTCTCATATGCAGTGCGTGCAAACGTGCTGTTGGAAGATCTCAGTCTGTCTTTTGAGTCACACAGGTGAAACTTTTTAAAACTCTGGGCAAGTCACAGAAAAGCCTCCAGGGCCTGGAAGTCAGCAGATGGAAGTTATGTCTGGTGGGCAAGCAGGAAAGAATGATTTTAAACGCTCGGTAAATTCACAGGTGGGGCAGTGTCTCTGGTGTTCCTTCTGCTCAAGCGTGAGGCTTTTTCCAGCCCGTCCTCCGTGGTTCTGCTCCCTGGGCTGGGGCAGGAGCAGCAACGGTCCAAGGCTCTCAGGACCATCGTCCCCACAGATCCAGGGAGACCCTGCACTGGGACTCCACGACTCCTGCGCAGGTCGTAATCGTGCTCTCAATCCAGTCAGCAGGAACCTTTCCCAGGAAGCGCTGCCTAAGGAGAAGGCTCTCCTGGCTCCCCTGGGCATTTGTTCTCTTTCGCTGTGTAATAAATCACGACCGACTTGGTGGCTGCAAAGGGCACACAGGTACCCTCCGGGTCCAAGGCCTGGCAGGCCAGGCACACGGAGGGAGGCTTCCCCTGAAACCAGTGCTGTGGACAGAGGTCATCACCCCAGCTCCTACGTCCGCCTGTGTCTCTGTGCCCGTCTGCCCTCTCCAGGACAATGTGTGCCCAGCGTGTGCCTCTACAAGGTGACGAGGGGGCCTTCTGCACTGAAGTGGTCACAGAAGTGACCTCATGCCACCTTTGTCATAGCCTGCAGATACAAGAGAAGTCACAGCTCCTGACACGGTCAGCGGAAGAGACTGTGCAGCGGCACAGATATCAGAACGTGGGGAGCACCGGGGTCCCTAGATCTGTCCAGCTGCTTGGAAGGTTTACCACTCTTTGCTTTACTCCTCAGTTTTGTCCCAAATGCATTTCTATCTTATTTTTAGCAACTATACCAGTTATACTCATGTTTTCTTTCTGAAACCCAGTGTCAATTTTCTATCTTTGAAGTAGACGATGTTTCTTAAATAAATGATGCAAAGTGTAAATGAATGAAACACTGTTAGTGAGACTTACGTGGGTTATAAAGTGTCAGCATGGGACAAGTAGAACAGTGTAGCTATGACCTTTCATGCCCCCAAGAGCCCAGGCCTGAGCAAAGGTGTGAGAAAGGTTTGAGCTCCCACAGAATCCCCGCCCCTGGCACCCCAGTGGGGTTGGAGATGCCCGCAGCTCACACGGAATCCGAGATGGACACAGCAGACACTCCCAAGCCATGGGGAGAGTTCTGTAACTCAAGGACTTCAAGGGCCCTAAATGCGTCTTTAGAAGTCTCCAGTTATAAGTTAGATTTCAAAAAGACAAGACAAAAACTCTGCAACTATTTGGGTTTAAAACTGTTGTTTGGAGAGATTTTCTTGTGCAAGACAGCAATGCCATATGTATTTCCGCATTTCTTAGGCAGTTTGTCACAAATATTTGATCAGTGTCATGATCCATAATGAATTCTTATTTTTACCCTATTTAATCTCAGATTTCACCCATATGAATCCCTTCACATTTCTGTATTTTGTTATATTTAAGTTGTAAGGGATGCGTAACTCTGCGCACCATCTTCTAGTCTAAGGCACATGATTTAGCAGCCCACAGTTTCTGCTGTCTCTGAGGGCTGTGCCGGGAGCTGTTAATTCCTAGCACACTAAGCTGAATGCTTCATCTTTCTTCCTGTCCTTAGCGAGCCTCCTGGTGAGAACCCACGTGAACTGTTACTGTCCACTTATTTTTGAACAGATTATTAAAAACGTGTTATTTCAGATCTTTAGGTGTTCAGAATGTGGAACCGAACAAGCCAGGGAGCAGAGAGGCCAGACACACCTCACCCATGATGTCCTGCTGTGCAGGACCGGAAGAGACAGCACCCCTAATCTGTCCGGAGGGGGAATGGGCCTCCCTCTGCAGTGATCCCTCGCTTACGCCTGTTTCCGTTGTGTTTGTGCCTCTGAAAGTTCTGGCTGGTGTCAGTGCAAACCCATCCAGCTCTGCCCAGAGTGCTTTGCGTGCTGGGGACACCAGTCCCAAGTTTTAACTTCATTGCTCTGTGGGAGGAGCTTCTTTGGAATCTCCCAAACTGCCCCTCCCACCGCTCACGCCACAAGTCGAAATCACAGCCACAATTTTGTGCCCACGCTAACTGCAGTAGGGACGATGCATCTCTAAAAATAAGTAACAATCCTTCTATTTTATTGATCATCCAATCATGAGCCTGTTCATCAGTGAAGCAATGATGATCTAAACAAGTCTCTTTGGTAAGTGCAAAGCACTTTCCTCTCCTCTAGGATGGCACCCACTGTCAGCGGTTCCTCAGCGTGAACCCCTCACTCTGTGATGGTTCGTAGAGGTCAGGACTTGACTGGTTCCACTATCAATGCTACGTTGGCTTCACCACCTCAAGGAGACACCACCATGAAAATCCCAGCTGAAAGACCCGTGTAAGAACTGTTGCAGTCCATATATTTCTTATGGAGTCAATTTTCACAATAGTCTTGCCTTTAAAACCAGTGAGTTTCAATAATTGAGACAAATTGGCTGTTGTGCATTTATAATTTAAATATTTAAAATAAAAGACAGTGTGTGCTAGCATTTATGGTCAAATAAAGTGTCATGCATTAAAGTTTATGGAAATTTCATAAGTTAAACAAGAATCAAGTTTAAATCTTAATTATTAAAGAAAATACTATATGAGTGTTTCTCAAAGCCAATTGCAAGTCCGTACTGTTTATTTCAGTCAGTGTGTAGCATCTCATTTTCACAATTCAGACACACACACCAAAATGTGCACACACAGGCACACGCACACACACACACACATGCCTGCAGGGACGCACATACCCCCTCCCTGTTGGCATCTCTAGTTCAGTATCAGAAATTAGTCCCGCGGCTCCCAGGTGGAGTCACCAAGAGCAGAGAGGAGGAAGGGAGAGGAGGCTCATGGGACGGGAGCTGAGGAAAAGTGAAAGTGTAGGCCCGGCTTCCCACGGTGAAGCTCCACATTCTGCATTCTTCCCATGCTCTAACAGGCAGCAACAGTGGAACCGGTCCAGCGGAAAGCAGGGAAATGAGCTTTGCAGGAGCGTTCACCTGCGGAGTCAGAGCTCCTTAGGCAGAGAAGGCTTCACCAGTGGAGCAGAGCCCGCACTATAAGTGGGGAGAGACTTGGGGAGAGCAGACCAGGGCTCACAGGGCGTGGTGCCGTCGTCCTCCGCCCCTGCCCTTGTGCCAAGCACCTGAGCCCGTCAGTGGTCCTGTGCCCTCCGTAGGAGCCTGGGCAGTCGGGTGTGCAGGCCGCTCCTCTGCCTCCTGCCGGGGACAGCGGGCCTCCCCTCCCTCCGCAGCTTTGCTATCCTTCCCCGGCTCCTCCAAGTTTTGCCTCCTTTCATGTTCCCATGGTCCCGAAACTCAAGCGCCCACTTGTGCTGGGCTCCCCTGCTCTTCTCAGGGTCTGGGTCCCACTCACTGTGCTACTGGGCACTTTCACTGCTGCCTTTCCGACCACTAGGTGCAAACCTGCAGAGCAGCAGCCTGCTCAGCTCCTCCCACCCTGAAACCAAGCGGGCTGCCCGTGTGTGTGTCAGGATCCCAGGATGATCTTAAAGTTCCAGTCAGTGACTGCAATGAGTTTCTCCGTTTGCCCGGGATAGCCAAGAAGTGCTTGTCTGCAGTCAACTTACTTTGCATATTTTCCTGATTATGACAGATGGTCCTAAAAAATAAAACAACCAGAGAAACATATGCACATTTCCATACAGTAAAATGGCTTTTCCTGAATGCTTCGAAGCTTCCGGCTCCCTAACCTCACCATGTGCATCTCTCTGGGTTTTCCATGGAAATACTCAAATTTAATATGCACAAAAATATCTTTTTTCTTCTGTATCTGAGCACATGGTATTACCATCTGTTCACTCAATTATGTCAGAAACCTGGAAACTCTTTTCGCACCAACTTGAATCTTCATAGAAATAGAGGCTGGAATTCTAGTGGCTCTGGGTTCTTGATATCCTGTGATTCTGTGTCATGGGGACCCCTGAAAGGCAGGAGACTTAGTGTGTTATCCGTCACTTGGTTATTGCTGTGCACCTCCCAGGGGCTGATCTTTCTCCAGTCTGAGCACAGAGGAAGAGTCTCAGCATCTTTTAGCTCAAACTAAAATCTGACTACGTGTCTGTGCTACTAAAATCCTCCCATAATTTGGATTATCTACAGAATAAAGTTCTTTCACAGGTGAATCAAAAAAACCTTTTTTTCAGCTGTCATATATTCTTCTAGGTACATGTCAGTTTCCTCTCTTCTTACAGGGAGGACTGCTGGGAGAAGAGACCGACCGATGCTGCAGACCTCCTGAGGGTCCACAGAAGCAGTCCACTTCCTCTACCTCTGACCGGGTTCTTCATTCTTTGGGTCAACTGCCCTACTGTCCTTGCACCCACTGGAGAGATCATCACATGCAGAGGCCACGTTTTCAGCCAAGATCCACAGGACAGCCAGCGTCCTCCTGATCCTGGTGTGACCACATTGCAGATAAAGAACCACCAATAAATCACCAGACCCCAGAGCTGTCGCCCCAGGCTGAGTGTGCCAGGTTAAGCCTTAGACTTGGTGGATCAGGGCAGAAAAGTAAAACTAAGAATATCCTCTTAGTTTTTGTGTCCTGACATGCAAAAGTCAGTAAATAAGTGATTTCAGGGAAATGCGGTGTGAAGGAATAGATAATCAGAACAATTTTCTCTATGCCTGGTTTCTTGTCTGCTTTGGTTTCTTACAGGGCATCTCTGCAGGAGGAGGAACTCTCTGGTCCCATAACGTCAAAGGAAATCAGGGTGCCTGTGAAGAGGCCTCACATTTATGAGAAAACAACTTCTCAACTGCACGAACATAACTGTGAATCAATGTTGGAAAAATCAAAAGACCTTCTTTATATCCAGGAATTTTTCCTTCAAATTGCTTTTTGTATTTTAGCTATTAGTTAATGTAGGCAGACCACGTACTTTGGCTGGGGTTTTCAATGTCATATTCTTATGCTTAGGTTTTATGTATATTTTGTTTGACATAGATCTTTGCAAATAACACATACTTGGGCATTTAAAAAGTCTAACATGAAAATTACTTTAATGGAGATGATTAAATCATTTATAAGAATCTTTATTGACTGTGTCTTTTTTCTTTCTTATTTTGTGCTTACTGTTTCTGTTTTTATATTTTTATGTTATTTTGTTTTGGATTAATTGTACAATTTAACTCATTTTGTTTTCTTACTCTCTACTAGCCAATTATATACCTCTTTTGTCTTTTTTTGTTTACCATGAGAATTTTAGGATGTCCACTTGTTTAAAAAAAGTGTACAGGGTTAGGGACTTAGCTCAGTGGCTTAAGTGCCTGCTTGGAGGTGCGAGGTTGTGAATTCGATCCCTGGTACCAAAAAAAAAGTATACAGTGAATATATGTACTAGGACCCCAAATGATATCTCTCTCCATTAACAGCTACTGTGGTGCAATAGTTTAGTGTTGTGTTTCATTTCCAAACTTTATTTTTAAAATTCTTACAATTTTATAAAAACAAGGTTTTATTATTTTTGATAAAATGTCTTTCAATGTGCTATTTCTGTCGAACCTTTTCACTGGGAAATAAAATACATAGAAAGTGGCTCAAACTGCACAGCTTGATTAGAACAATATGATCGTCACTGAGCAGTGATTTTAAAACAAAAGCAAAAAGATAAGCAGCACCATAGAAATTCCCTTTTGAATAACCTAAATAATCAACCCGCATTAATATAATCGAACTTACATATTGTCACTGGTTTCACACCCAGATGGTCTTCTGACGTTATGTGGTTCCGCCCGTATCTACTTGCTGTGAACAGCAGCACTGCTCTTGCCAGTGCTCCTGGTCCTGTGCTATTACTCACAGTCACTATCGAAGGCCCGCAATTTACTCAGCCATTCTATACTTCTTGCATATCTGAATCATTTCCAGTCTAAAGCAATAATGAATAATTAATTTCTAAAGGATTTTTTATCTGTACATGTCCATATATAAATATTGTCATTGGTTATCTAGCCAGTAGGACAATAGGTGGACATTAATTTACGTATCTATAGAATCCACCTAATTTTTATTTTACTATAATAGATATCGATATATAATTCATTGAAATTTATAATGCATTCATTTATGTATTTATGTTGTATAACATGTGTTGTGGTCTATGTTTGACTTATCTCTATTAATTCTATATTGAAGTGCCATGGAATAAATATATATTTTAGTGTATGTATGTGCGTGTTTGGTAGATAATGCTGAACCATGTTCTGGAACGGTTGCACCAGCTTACACTCCCAGGGGTAACATGGGGCAGGTGTAGTCTGCTTGCAGCTTTATCAGTTCTCACTATTTCCTGAGCCTCGGGTTCAGCTGTTTTCAGTGTGTGTGAAGAGTTTTATGTGGCGGTTTCTCGCAGCGTTCTTTACCACTAGGGCTGTGGACGTTCCTTTCTTGCTGTCCTGTTTTACGATGTTTTTGTTCAAATCCTTTCCCACTTGTCCTGTGGTGGACACCTCTGCTTGAGCACATCATGATTTATTTGTGCAATGTGCTGCTCGGGAACACTTGGCTTTTTATGAACACTTCATGTATGAACTGGCACAGTATTCACGCGTGTCTGGTGCGCACTGAGAAAGAGATTTGCTTCATGGAGAGTTGCGTGTTTGCCCTGATTTTGTGGGTGGTGCTTTCTGACAGGAGCTCGTGTTCATGAGTGGGAGTGCTCTGGGGTCCACCCTGGCCAGCTCCCACTGCCCGCTGTCCGGATGCCCATGCAGGCCCCTCGCGCTGACTGGCAGCACCTTAGTGGCTGCCTCCTGGTCTAAGTGGATGGGGTGTGAAGAGTAGCACCCCTAGGTCAGCCACTGAGCACAGCTGGTGTGGCCCTGCACCCCGACTGTGGCCGGCACCTTCATCTGGGGTTGGCGGTCACTTGTGTTATACACAAACACATTATTACTCATCAGTACATAAGAACTGTTTTATATTTTAATTATATATTAGGAAACAATGTACAGAATCTTGTTAAATGGCTGTCAATTCATCCACTTCTCTTTAGTCAATCTCCATTTCACGTATTTTATTGCCATAAGGATGTATAAAAATTTTGAACATGCGCTTTACTGGTGACTTGGTGGGTCAGACAATACCGAGCTCATAATGGGCGGCTCAGGTCACACAGTAACCTGGTGTCCCATGGCGAAGCACTCAGTTGCCACCAAGGCCTAGTAGCAGGCTGGGAGTTGATTTTCTAAGGGATAGCAGTTGTCTGCAGATGATGGCAGAGCCTTGCTTCAAAACTGTGATCACCCATGGGGTCCTGCCAGGGACTCCAAACAGCATCTCTACCTGCCACTGCCACTTGAGGTCACGCTGGAGCTGGTGGGTCCTGTGGCCCCAGAGGCAGAGCAGCCTGCACGGCAGTCTGGACCTGCTGCAGAACTTTTCTTGTTCTGGGTCCCACTCAAAATCAGCAGCTTTCCGAGTCACTGAGTAGAAGGGCCAGAGTAAGACACCTAGGAGAGGAATGTGTCATCCCCAAATCCAAGCAGGCCCGCTAGGCATTGCGCCTCTTTTTTGGTGGTCAGAGGAGGCAGCTGCATGGATTATCTTTCCATTTAAAAGGGCTATCTCTACATGGCCTGCACCACTAGACCCCTAGAAGTTTTACTGAGGTAAAAGGGATCTTGAATTTTAGCTGGATTATTCTCCTTCCTCTGGGGTGCTTTACCAGGTCCACAGTGGTGGCTACTCCTGCTCACTTGGTCCAGTCAATGTAATATCATCAATATAAAGGAGCAGTGTGATACCTTTGGGAAAGAAAGATGAGCAAGATCCCTGTGAGCTAAGTCGTGATAAAGGGCTGGAGGGTTAATACAAGCCTGAGGTAGGAGCGTGAAGCTGTATTGCCAACCTTGTCTGCTGCAGGCAAGTTGCTTCTGATGGTCCTTATGCATAGGTATGGAGAAGAAGACATTCACCATGTCTGTAGCAGCATACCAAGTATCAGGAGATGCGTTAACTTGCTTAAGCAAGGAACCACATCTGGTATAGCAACTGCAACTGGAGTCACTGCCGGACTAAGCTTACAGAAATCCACTCTAATTCCTTACTATCTACCCATCTTCTATGCAGCTAAATAGTAGAAAATGGAGATGTGGGAAACACCACTCATGCATCTTTCAAGTGCTCCGTGATGGTACCGATCTCCACATCATCCCTCCAGAGATGCAGTGCTGTTTTTATTTTATATTTTCTCAGGTAAAGGCAACTCTGATGGCTTCCATTTGGTCTTTCCAACCATAATATCCCTCACATTACAGGTTAGGGAACCGAGGTGAGGATTCTGCTAAGAACTAAGAACATCTATCCCAATTATGCAATCCAGAACAGGGGAAATGCACAAAGGATGGATGCAGAAACCTACTGGACCCACCATGAGTAGCAGTTCTGCTAAAACTCCATTGATCACCTGACCCCCTCTGGCCCCTGCCCTTACTGGAAGGCCACATCGATGTTCTGGATTTCCTGGAATCAGCCTTGGTTCAGAACTAAGGTCGTACAGTCTCTGAAATGTCTGCTCATGTCACTTTTCCCAGAGCAGTTACTCTCTCTGGTAAAAGGCTTTAGATTCCTTTAGGGAAGGCTGGGAAGTTTTGGTGGCTCACCAGGGTCCTTCTGAAGAGATTCTGGGTCCATAAACAGGCTCCCACCTGGTTGAGAGGCCATGACCCTCTGTTACTGGGAGACAGATTTCTGTTCACTGGCCCTACAATTTTTCCGATTATATAAAACAATAAAACTTTCGGTTTATTTTGCTTTTGGGAACACCATGGCTAACCAGGCAGTGCCATAGCACTCCATGTGTCCACTCTTTCTGACCACTGCTCTGCTCCCGCTCTCCATCATGTTTAGCCCACCCACCTTGACTTCATTGGTTGGTTCCTGAAACTGCAGGTTCAGTCAAACCCACTGCTGTTAATTTCCAACTGTCACTGATGTCCCACCTGAAGTCTTGGCATATGGAGCACAGCAGTGACCAGGGTCTTCAGGAATGAGGGTGCTCCCCTCCCAAGGTGGTGTAGTAGGGACATTTTCTGGATCTTTCCATAGTGGAGGAGGAGCCTCTGCCAGGAAAATCCGAGACACCATTCCCATCCCCCCAAGCCCTTGACTCTTACAGTAAACTGAGTTGTATCAAGCATCTTTAGCTCATGCGCAGTGATGGCCATCTTTTGGTCCATCATTCATCAATCAACCAAATAAACTATCAACACCTTTTTTTTCTTTTTAAACTCCAAGAGTTGCAACAGTAAACTGGGAGTTTCTGTTTAAGGGCTCCCACTCACAAACAGCCTGATGCAGGTGTCTGTTTTCACCATGATTATTGCACACCCTTAAACTCAGTGTCCACGAAGGTGCATCAAGCCTCTGCTTATAGGCGTGAGAAACCTGAAGAATTTCTTTAGGAGAACGGTGGGCTTCCTGTGGGTCATACTGTGCACCTCTCCCTTGGGAGCCCTCTACGATTGGAGCTTGGTTATAGGATGAGAGGCAAAAGCGGGTGGTGAGTGTGGACTGTGAGGTGCGTTGTGTCAGCACTGTGGTGCTTGTGAGGTGCATCATGTAAGGCAACATTATCTTCCTCGGGTGTAGGAGAATGGAGCCCACATGGTGCAGGGGTGGCGTGGGGATGGCTCCACCACTGTGGGTGGAGAAATCTGCTTCTGGAAAAATAATCTCCTTGAGATTTAGTGCCTCAATTTCTCCAGCCCCTTAGGGATCCTCCCAAACGTCTCCACCCCAATTTATGGAATTCCACCTTACTCCTCCTTCTGGGCCGAGCCTCAGACTCCTGAGTTGTGAGGCCCTGTCTGCACTTCTCCAGTCTCAGCACCGTGGCAATCGGAGAGAAACTGTCTTTCAGGGCGCACTTAGAAACCTCTGTCTCCTGGATGTGTGTCTGGTGGGAAGTTGGAGCCTGTGGGCATCTTATTTTCCTTTATTAACTTGTTTTTATACCTAGAGGACCCTAGATGGTTTACTGGAGTCTGGAGCTTATGATTTTCCTTACCAGTTTTCCAGAGATGCTAAGAGCAACCAGCCAGCATATTTCACATACTTCCAGAAATGTCCACAGTGTGGAACATTGTCACTAAATTCTTTGGCTCTCACAACTGGCAAATCAAGATATTCGAATGGACCTGTGCTGGTATTACTTTAAGTAGTTCACACCGTGGATTATCAGTAGTTCACACACCACCAGAAAGACTGGCAAGTTTACATTGCACAAACCAGAGAGCCAAGTCCAGGAGCCACTACATGAGCAGAGGAATTCATGCCTACATTCAGTTTCTCTAGAATCACTCGGCTTGCAAAGTCTGTATCTGCTAGGGTTCATTAGAGAATCAGATATTATATATTATACGCATGAACCCCCACAGGATTTGCTGTGCAACACACAGGGCCCACGTGTGGAGTCGGGGGTGGACAAGCAGGAAAGGGCAGTCTGTGCACTGCAGAGCCCCAGGGTCAGTGGTGGTGAAGACCCCACGACTGGAAAGCCTAGCTCTCACAGGAAGGTGGCAGAGTGTGCACTGGGAAACTGAGGGACGGAGGACAAGGTGCAGCGGAAACGCTGGAGACAGGGCTTCCCCAGAGAAGCCAAAGGGCGGGCTTTCTTTCTCTCCCCGCGCGGTCTGTGCAGTCCCCAGCCCCCAGGGCAGTGCCAGTCACTTCCAGCAAGTCTCCCTCTCGGCGTGCAGCCTACCTGTCAGTCATCCATGGACGCCCAGAATTCTCAGCACCCACAGCCATGTCTCACACAGTCAGGCCGACACGTGGCAGTCATTACTGGAAGCACACTTAATTTAGATTTTGCAGTGTTTTTATGATCTGTTTTATTCAGCATACTGTTTTTTGAAAGATTTAATTTTTTTTCATTTATTTTGAGATAGGATCATCCTATTGGGCAGGCTGGCTTGGAACTTATAATCCTCCTGTCTCAGCCTCCCAAATACAGGGATTACAGGCAAGCAGCACCATTCCTGGTTTGTAATAGCTCCTTGACTTTCAGACTCAGAGACAAGAAATACTTTCTCGAACATATACCTTTCAAAATTTTCAAAGTGAGATTTTTAAACCAAGATTTCAGTTGTTTTTCACATACTTTTTCACTGCTAATTTTTGAAAAATATTAACTGATACATTTTCCACCTATTGTGTTATTTTGTTGAAGTTAAGTGTATCTATATCTATATCTATATCTATATCTACATCTATATATCTTTAAGTTTTGTTTTTGAGGAGTTGGGTGTCCAAATTTTATTGCTTTGACTGTAATAATGTACCGATGTGTATTTTAAAGTATCCCCAATTTTTAAGGTACGGGTTGCTTTTGCCTTACTTGGAATTCCCTGTGACCCCTGAGGAATGGATTAACATCTTTCATAAGCACTAGAAGATTTAATTTAGTAACTGGACAGTAACAGTGCCTTCACCATGTGTTCCCTCCCTCCCTTCCTTCTACAACTCCATTTGAATCCATGTGTGACCTTACGTTACCCACGGATTTCCTAAATATATCTGTATATTTTCTATTGTTTTTTGTCTTCTTAAAGTGTGTTCCACACGGACTTTTTTAAAAGCTGTATCTTCCAGGTAACTAATTCTTTACCATTTTCATCAGCCTTCCTCTCACCCATTAAGGATTTTGTTTCTGTAGTAATGTGGTTACAAATCACATTCTATTTATATTTCTAGTTTTCCAGTTTAATAACATCCCACTTTATATCTCTTTTTATATATCTTTTTATATCTCTAACCAGACCAGTGTTTGTAGACCCCCAGCACATGCACTCAGCCCATGGCGGGGGGGGGGGGGCGTGGCGGCCCGCAGGAGCTCAGGTGTCCCTACCCTGGTCACAGCAGGCAGCTGGCCTGGTGTCAGCTGTGCCCAAGGTCACTGTTTCCTCTTCTCATTCCTCCCTGCCTTCCTGGTCTTGAATAGTGAGAAGCAAGTTCTCCATTACATTCTTTGTTCTCAATATTCTTTCGGCATTTGATTGCCACAGCCCATGCTTTTCAGCCCGCCTTTCATTCCTTGCTCAGATAAAACAAACCAGCAACACACTTTCTGGCACAAAAATGGCCAAGATAAAACTGGCCATCCCATTTCTGTGTCCACACTAACCTCAGTACACACTGAGGGGCCGAACACCCGGTATGCTTCCAACTTCCCCATCTGTCTGGATCGCTGTCTGAACTCCCTGAATCACGGTGGTATCTCAGCTGTTAATCTGTCTTCCAAGTACAGGGCACCACTGTTGGGCTGTAAAATCTGACCTTGAATGAGGGTGCTGTTCACATCGGCTGTGGAAACAGCAGAGGCGAAACCCGAGCACTGATGCCACGCATTCTTTCATTAGAATGCTCATTCAGTACTCACTTCTTTACTGCTCACAAATACTGTTTTCTTAATTTTAAGTGACTGATACAGTTGGATTAGAAATGATGCCAGTCTTCGTGCTGTAATAATATTCAACCTACAAGTAATTTCTTAGTGACTGTCACACATCAGTCTATGCTATGTGCCAGTATTTCGGAGGTAATCTTTATAAATCAAGCTTCAATTATGTGAAGTCAAGACCATTTTCCTCTTTCCTTTCCTCTACTCACTGCTCTCCTGACCCTTAGATAAAATCTAGGCCACATCTTGCAATTTATGCGGTCACGCACAGGCGATAGAAATTCCTCCTGTCACATCAGATCACAAGCATAATCACACTGCAAGAAGAGGCAAATCTAAAAATTGTATTCAAATGCAGTGCTTTTCTTTCATTCTGCTGTTGTCAGCACTGGGAAAAGACTGGATTTTTCCATATTTATACAATCAGCCTTTTCTGTTCTGGTTTTTGCGGCCGCACCTCACTATGTACTCCGGGCTGGCCTCTAACTCGCTAGCTGCCTTCCTGCCTCAGCTTCCCAGGGCTGGGGTCACAGGTGTGTGCCCTTGTAGCCAGCTCAGCAAGACATTTTGCCAATCATCCTGTGACATGGTCCAGGCAAGAAAGGAGCGATCAGTCCGGAAATGTCCTCTTAGATTAGTCTTGTTCTGAATGAACACCAGTTTCCTTCAGTCGCGGCTGATTCTGAAGATACACTTTCTCTGTCAAAGTGACGCACAGGTCCACTTGCGATGCCCCAAAGCGCTGTCCATCCCTCCCGGCATGCTCTGCAGCAGCAGGGTGCTTCTCAACAGCTGGCCACTGGGTCTGTGGAAACAGGCTTCACATGGTCACGTGGGGAATCCACCTTGGGCCACCGCACTCAGTTCCTGACCGGTAACCACGATGACCTCGTCTGCCAGGCAGACAGCGCTTCCTCGCAATCCTGCAACACCAGGAGACCGACAAGAAGTGCTCCGAATGATTTCACCAGGCTCCATGGGCAGACTCAAAGGCAAGAAAAGTAATGTTTTTTTCAGTTCCCCAACGGAATATGGGTTGTTATTCAAGGTGAAATCCTAGGAAAAAATATCCAAATTTCTTACTGAAACATCAATGTCAGTTATGTAGGAAAGAGTGGTGGCTAGAAAACTGTTTTCATTCTGCTTCTTAGTGGTTGCTTTCAAGAGTATCTAAGGAATCAAAGTATTTTGCACTTGTTCTCTTTAGCACATGAGCTAGGTCTGAGAGATTACTTTTTCTAGCACGCTTCTTTGCAGCTCTGAACAAAAGCTCACTGTAGGGTGATCATTTTGCCAGGAAAATAATTAGCATACAATAGCTGCTGACGTGCTGCTTGCTGTAGTAGACTCATGAACCACTGACTCGGGTTTCCAGAGCAGTAGGAGAAAAATCTGGCCTGGTTATGTAGGGTAACTTGTAAAATGGTTAAGTGGTACTTGAAACAGGAGTTGAAGTTTGGCAGGAATAGAATAAAAGATTTTCTAATCAGAAAGAGATGTGCACTCAAAAGCAAACAGTAGTAAGAGAGTCTTGTTTATTGGAAGAAATAATGTTTTGGTAATGGAAAAAGAGGGCAGAGATGATGTTGGTTTTTTATTTTGGGCAAGCTGTAGAGTTTAATCTTGAATTTTAGGAAATGAGGGGTTATTGTGAATTTATATCCTGATGTCTGTGACGACTTGTGGCTGAGAGAAAAGTGTTTCTCAGTGGGGAAGGAATGGAGAGCACACGCTGGGAAAGTCCCTAAGTGCAAGCTCTGTATGGAAACATTTTTGGTACTGTGTGTTAAACTTACTGAATATTTTCAGATAGCTCAGGTTAAAACTCTTGTAATGCCGAATGGTCGCAGCATTAGCTACATGTGTTAGGGCATACATTTTAAGAGTTATCAGTGTTTTACAGGTATCTGCAATAGTGAAAAGATGCCTCCCAGATAGCCCGGTCCTTCGGACAGGGAAGAGGCCGCCTGGACGGCCCTCGGGATGAAGGCCACGCCCCGTTCCACTGTCCCGGCTGTGGCACGACGCGCGTGGTGCAGAGCTCGAGGTGAGGACGCGTCTCCCACGGACCGGCTGGCTTCCCTCGTGCGCTCCCCTTTCCAAAGGCCCAGGGCCCGGAACTTCCAGAGCAGGAGCGAGCAGGGCAAGCCTCAGCGCAGTTCCAGTGAGATGGTAACCAGACTGCCCACACCCAGGCAGCTAACGTGCTGTTACGCTCCTGCGTTTGGATGCAGCAGCTCTGTGCCTGGGAATTCACGTCCACCTCAGCGGCCGCTTCCTGGGCTCTGCGCAGAGACCCCAGCGCTGCCGGGTCCCCGTGCTGGTCTGTGAATGGTCTTCACCACGCTTCACTTCTCCTTGTGGAAGTGAAAGTACTGCAAGTTGGAACAGAAAAACGGAGCCAGAACTCATAAGGTTATTTTTTCCTTTTTTTTACAGAGCTATGCTGACATCCGGAAAAGGGTTCTAATTTTGTTGAAAGCTGTAGTGTGACTTCTATTTCCGGCACAATGCTGACTCTGTATACTGGGAAAATGAATACTGCCGTAGAATCCATAGAGACGCGGCCCTCAACGCCAGGGGCCTTGCCAGCTAGGGAAGGAAATCCCCAGAAACAGACACTGCAAAAGGCACCGAAACCTCCTGTGAGGGCAGCCCGAGCCCCACCGGCCTCCTGGGGCATCTTCTGAATTCAGTGGCCTGAATCTTGGTTAGTGTCTCCAGAAAGGCCAGAGAGTAAGACTGGGGATGTGGACAGTGTTACCCAGAAATTAAGGTGCTGTGTAATTAAGACAACTAAAAAGGTTGACTTTACAAAAGAGTAAATTTCTAAAACTTCTTCCTGCAGGCAATATCAAAGGATGAGGATGGAGGTGTGCACTGACCTGGATTCCAGGCAGATTTGGAAGACAGAAGAATCATTGTTGGGCCTTTGTAAGGAGATGCCTGGCTTCATACAAAAGTTGGTTTATAATTCTTGAATGGTAAACTAATCACAGACCAATTTAAATTAGGTAAATGTTTTCTAACATTCCAAAGTACCTGGCAGAGAAATACTTTCTGGAATGAGATGTATCTGTGATCTCAAAGAATATGAAAAGATTTGAGAATTATCTTTGTACTTGAAAGAAAAATAGAATGTTTTGCAGTCACAATGGGAAATTCTAAAACATAATTTTCAATAATTATCAGAACAAAAACATGCACTTTAACATTCATAGACACCTTTTTATAAGTCAAAATCTATGTAGTACATATACTTTTTAAAATTAGACAGCAAATATTCTCATATGGTTTTGTACAAGAAAAAGCAATAATAAAAATTGTAAAAATTTAGAAGTATAATAAAAATATGATATCTAAACTCTTGCAAGAACATTTGAAAAATAATTAGCAATGGTATGTGAAATTCTGGTCACTAAAATAATAATAAAAAAGTTCAAAATTGCCAAATTTTGGTTCTCAGAAAATATAAATAAAATGGGCTGGGTATGGGTCTCACACATGTAATATCAGACAAGAGGGTGAGGCAGGAGGATTGAAAGTTGGAGGTGAGTCTGGGCAACTTATCTCCATAAAAAGGGAAAAATTGAGAGTTGTAGATCCACTCTGATGGAGCACTTGCCTAGCAGGTGCAAGGCCCTCGGTTCAGTTTCCAGCACCGAGAAAAAAAGATGGGTGAAGAATTGTGCTAGCTGACTGGGTGACACATGGGAGGCACTAATTACCCAAATTAGCAAGGAAAAGAAGTAGATGGATCAAAACATTACAAGCATTCTACAATGGTTTAGTTAAGTCACAGTAAAATCCTAGAGAAGCTTAAAATCTCTAGTACAGTACGCTAGATGTTATTCACAATGTAAAATGTATCCACTGCCTTTAAATGCATGTAATCAATCTGCTAAAATATATACCTCCACATCCAGTTCCACAGCAATATTTTAAGTAAACATGGTTCAAGAATAACATTTGAAAGGTGAAGACTAGAAGAGGACCAGCAGTTGTGCCACGCCTGGCCAGGGGCCATCCTGCTGACCCAGAACCCACTGAGGAGGACAGGACATGCTTCTCACCCGGCCTGGTCAGCAGGAGGTGGGCAGCACTCCGGATAGATGGGTGCCAGCCCACTGCACCACCAGGGACTGGACAGTGGGGCTCACACCTCACCTATGCACAAACGCACACACACCCCAAGAGGGAGGGAGAGAAGGGAGAACCAGTGTGGCTGGAGGACACGAAGGTCGGAGCCCTGGCGCAGGGCTGGGAGGTGCAGGAAGCGTTCGGCACCGAGTCCCCTGCAGAGCCCTGCACCTGTGGCCGCCATGGGCAGCGCAGACCGGACTCTCTCCGGCTGCCACAGGAGCTGCGCGTGCCGGGGACTCCAACGACACACACGAGCAACACACACAGATGCACTGTGGCCGGGAAACCACATCTGAAGAAGAAGGAGGCACCCCAAAGCCACAGGGAAGAAGGAACTCGCATCTGTGTGGGAACACGCCACGGGCAGTGGACTTTCTATGAGAAGTGGCCGAGGCCGGAGGGCAGCGCGAAGGCAGCTGTGAAGAGAGACACGAGCTTCCAGGAACCACACGTCTAGAAAACCTACTTTCTATCGCAGATGAACTGGGAGCATTTTGTACTACTATGGCAAAGGTGCCTTTTAAGAGATGCTAACGGGTGCTTCCCAGTCTGAAAGACAGTGGAACAAATGACCATACTCATGGGCACAAATAGAGAATTCATAGATGGAAATAAAGAATTACAGAATGGCAAATATAGGTAATAATCAGAGCATGAATTTCTTCTTTAACTGCAAGAATAACACTCCCTGGGGGTTCGTCACAAATAGAGAAGTGTACGTAGGATGGCACAGTGCGGCAGTGGACTGGGGAAATCTAGGAGAGAAAAGTTGCTATTTTTGCCAGAATTAGGTCAGTGTTACTCTGAAGTAGAGTGTGATACATTATGATCTGTCAGTTTATTTTAAGCCCTCACCTCAAGCAACAACTAAGAAAATAAACTAGAAAAGGGACTGAACAGAAGAAATGGAGTGGCGGCCACGAACTATTTTTGACACAAAAGAAGACATTAAGGAAGGAAGAGAAGCTCAGATAAGACAGGAATAAAATGGAGAGCTGAGCGGTGGCCTGTAACCCACTGTGACAGTGTCTCACAGCCTGAAGGAGGAGCAAAAGTACTGGAACTGTTCCACGGAGGCGAAGGTCGAACTGGGACAACCCTGGGGTGGTGAAATAGTTCTTCAGATCCACCACAGCAAGCAGTAAGTGTGAAAGAGAAAGAAAGATCAATTAGATTCTGTTTCAATTAAAACGTCTCCCTTAAAGATGGTTAGGTAAGTGAGAATGCGAGTACTCAGTTGGCAAATGTGCTTGCAGAGGTCTGCAGGCAAGACAGGAGGGCCCCCCAGTGGTTTCCTCTCGGTGTCCACGCCGCTGTCCACCCTTCCTACTCAGGACTGGTGGATCTTACCTGGCGAAAGGAATGTCACCCTGGCTGATGTTGTCTGAGCCCACAGGGACCGAGAGGGCCTCCTCGCTGGCTTGAGGAACTGGGCAGTCACTATGGGGACAGGCCTGGGTGTCAAGTGACCCAGGGTCATCGTCTGGCCAGTGCGGGCAGGCCCTAGGGGCAGTGGGGTGAAAGCCACAAGTGTCACTCATGTGCTGTGACAACCTGAGGGCCTCCCGGAGCTGCCTCAGAGGAAAGTGCAGCCCCGCCAGTGCCTCACTGCTGCCGTGCTCAGCAGCAGGGCGACGGCCAGCCTGCCAGCCCCAGCCAAGCCCAGAGGGACCCTAGGATCACAGATGTGGGCGTGTGTGTACACTTTTATGCCACTAAATTTGTGATATATCTATATAAAATAAAACATGCCTTATAATATATACAAAATAAATTCAGAACTATAAGTAAAGTTTAAACTCAGTCTTAAGAGGTCAAACAGTCCAATAAAAATGAACAAAATTATTTAATGGACATTTCTCTGGCAAAGACATCCATGTGGCTAGGAGCACACAGTAGGGTGCTGAACACTGTTCTGGGGAGATGCCGAGTACAAGCACCACGAGATGACACTGTCCAGCCACTAGGAGGGCTGTGGGCTGCAGGATACACAGTGCCAGGTGTGGCCAGAATATGGAGAAAGTGGAATTTCACGCAGTGTTGTTGCAAATGTAAATTCATACGGGAGGACTGGGAAGGTGCAGCTAAATCCCTCTGTAGTCAAACTTACAACAGGACCCAGAAGCTTGACTCCCATGAGCGTCCACTGGGAAAATGAGTGTTTATGTATAGATTACAAGTGAATGCTGATAACCATGTGTTACGGGTTAAAAACTGGTGGTCGACTTAACACCAGCTGAGTTAAATCAGCATGGTGCCCAGAGTAGATGTTCACCTGAGAAACTTGCCAGCATAAGTAGAGACGTGGAGAAGGAGAAGCTAGGTGTTGTGGGTTTTCTAAATATTGCTGTTTTGAGCTGTTGGTTCTCCTGGAGGAGCTCGTCATGACCAGCTTCCCCAGTGTGAGTTCGACCACTGTCATCAGAGGATCTCAGGACCTTGGTGAGAGTGGCTGTGGTTCACTTGGGGGAAGCGCTGGTCCTTACATCCAGCATTGCTTCCTGACTTTGGAGGGGAAGATGTGTACTGCTTAATCGCCAGGAGAAACTCATCACGCTGGCTTTCCAGCATGTACTAGACTGTTCTTATTGTCGGAGGAGCTCGGGACCTCTGTGTCACTGAGGATGGCTGTGGTACTTTTCAGGGAAGCCCTGGTTCTTATTTTGATTTGACTTCTCAGCTCCAGCAAAGAACTTTCAGCCTATTAGCACAGCACCTTCAGCCCTCTGGCATAGACTTTCTAGCTTCCCCCACTAACCTTTGGGCCTTCCCAGGATGGATCCATAAAACAGACTGGCATTGAGTCTCTCTTGTGGGTTCTAGACCTCCAGTCGGACTCGTGGGAGGCACTGTCATGAGCTCTAGGTCTTCATCTGGACTCATGCAGAACATTGCTATGGGATCCAAGCCCTCAGCTGAATATTCTGAATCTTTAGTGTTGTGGACAGATTTTCTGCACTTTCTGTGTTTAACTCTAGGTGACCATCATAAAATAATATTATAGATTCTGTGTCCTGATTCTAATTGTTCTCTGTGCAACGCCTGACTACAACACCCTGTTATTTGCAATTGCTGTAATTTTTAACCAGTGAAAACATCAACTGCATGAACACAGTACCCCATCTCATAAAGAGGAAAATACTGACACATGTGACATTGTGAACATATCTCAGAGACATCATATTCCCTGAAAAGGACAGGGTCAGAAGTCTATGTGTAATTTACTTTCCCTTTTCTGGGACAAACTGACATGCATGGGGAGATGCAAAGGATAAAGTCTATAAAAATCCATTTGACTCACTTATGAAATAGATACTTCCTAGACTCCAATACCAGAATATCTGTACTCTCTAAAGTACAAGGAAGAAAGCAAGTTTATTTTTTCACATAAATGCAAGTTGTTGTAGGTTTCTGGCATAAATTATCAAGGGGAGTAATACAAGGAATCTCACTAAAGAATGTGGACAATAGGAAGGAAGGAAGGAAGGAAGGAAGGAAGGAAGGAAGGAAGGAAGGAAATACTGCTGTGAATGATTCCGGAAGGCCAAGGGTTGAATTCCCCATCAAGATCTGTGGTTCCCAAGCAGTGGAGAGCTTGCTGGACATGGACATGGCCCTGCATTTGATCCTCAATGTTGCAAAAAGTGTTTTAAAAGATTTGACTGCAGCCTTGATATTTCATGACTTTGCATGTTTATTTTGGAAAATACTACTTTCTTGTCTTGCTTGTAGTGGTCCATTCAACCAACCTATTGTAAAAACTTCAAAAGTTTCACTTCAGTTAGTCCAATCTGTCAAGTTCTTCTACTTACTACCCCTCTGCTGTTTCATAAACAGGAACGCTGCACCTGAGAGCGACTAGGGCGAGGTGGTACCGTTTCCTGCTTGACCTGGCCCAGGGTTTGGGGTAAAGAGGGTTTGGGACAGAGTACACGGGCAAAAGAAAAAGGCAAAGTGTCATGATAGCTTTTAATCCAGAACCTTGCCTAACAAAAGCACTTTCACTCAATGACATTTTGAATACTCTTTGAGATTGGTAATTGAGTCTTTGTAAGGTAAAGGAAGTGATAGTTACTATCCAGTTATCTGTTAAAATGGTAAAAGATTTTGTATGATAGTTTTCTTTTCAAAACTTTTGCATATTGGGATTTTATTACTTTACGTCTCTTAGGGTTTGTGTGCAGCACATATGTGAGTGTCCACACTTCCCCACGGGAAGCTGGCACAGGTCCATGACACATGTGACCTCTCTTTCCCTTCCTGCTGCCTCCATCCATTTCTACAACCCCTTCCCTTTTGCAAAGCATCTGTCTCCCTATTTTGTACTACCTATTTTTTAATTTCTAAATGGACAATAATTCTCTTAATTCTATATTTGAGAAAACTTTGACCAAAATAAATACAGTTTTGTAGTTATGCAGTAATGATTACTGATCAGCTGCTATGGTTGTCACTTTCCTGTCCCCGGATATCACGGGTCCCCACAGTTTAAAGGAGAAAGAGTTGATGCTCGCTACCAGTTGTCAGAGGGCTCAGTCCACGGTCAGCCGGCTCCAACACAGAGGGCCTGGTGGAAAGATCTGGGAAAACAGAACTGCTCATGTCAAGGCAGCCAGGGAAACAGGAGTGGCCGGGGGGGGGCCAACCTCCCTGCCCCGCCCCGTGACCCCTCTTCTCACTAGACCCCACCTCCCTACAGCAGAGTCAGATCTGAACCCCTCAGTGGGTCAATCGCCCATCATCATTACCCACCATCACTGTGGCACACTCAGCTTCCCCAAGCCCTGTCTCTGAACATTCTCGATCAAGACCATAACTGCAGCTATGTGCCAAGCATTGCTTTTAGAGCTTTTTGTAATTTAATCTCCTCAAGAACCCTATAGCATGAATACCCTTGTCACTGGACTCAGTTTGGGAAATAGGAGAAAAACAAAGATCCATTAAGAAGGTAAGCAGTTTGCCAACAATTAAACAACCAAGAAGAAGCAACACTGAATTCTAACCAGCCTGCCTGGTTCGAGACCTAGATTTAGCTTCTAACTCATCTCTAATCACCTTGTGTTCTAGCAGTGAAGTGGCCAGGCTGTGACAGGACACCATCCTTGACTTCAGAAGCCTGAGACGCTGTCTTCACAGTGGACCTGTCCATCTCATGGGCAGACTGGTGGGGGAGAGTAGAGGGAGAAGGCAGAACACTGGTGTCAGACACGTGAATCAGGGTTTCCTTGTGCTCTAGGTGAGACTGAACACATCTTGGGGCACTAGATGCAGATAAGGATTGTAACCAGAGGGTGCAACAGAGTAATGTTTACTTGCAATCTTACAGTTCTAAAGATGCAACAATAAAAATATTGTTGGGCTGCGAGGAGAAAGGTTTTCCTTCTGACCTCATCCGCTTCTCTGAGACAGGTGTCGTGTCCTCCCAGGTCAGGCACGCTGAGATGGGAAGACAAGGAGCACTGGTGCAAGCAGTACTGCCTCTGCGTCAGCCTGGGTGACTCCCAGTGGATGTCCCTTCTTGGCTCCAAATGTGCTGCACGGGTGAAGCTTCTTCCTGGAGGCCCTCTCACAGTCTGCAAGGTGCTCCCTCCGCTCCTGTTCACCTCCCTTCCTTTGCGATTGTCTCACAGCAGTGCACAGTGCACTGCAAGCAAAAGATGACTGTAATGATGCTGCCCGCAGTAATTCTGCAGGCTAAGAATGGCTTTCTGTTCACTACACAAAAGCAATCTTCTCTGACGTATTAACCTCCATCGAACATTTTCCTAACTCTATTGAGGCAGAAATCATAGAAGTAACAGATAAAAGAAAAATGATGCCTTTATTTGGCAAGAAGTACTTTAAACTATTAAAAGATAGTGATTAATTAATTAACTAATTAATTAAAGTGGTTATTTAAATGATTAGAGGTAGTGTCTCAAAGAATAAAATGAACTGAAAATACATCAGTCTATTTAGAAAATATTGGCACTGAAAAGAAAACAATTTCAGAAAATTAAGTTTTTTTTCAAGATTTGCTTAACTGAAACATTTTGCCATTTGAATTTTTATGAAAATATCTGACATATGACACAAGAGGTACAAGCATGAGGAAGGCCTGGGAATCCCATATTCCACCTCAGCCCTTCCTGAGAAGGTGGCCCCGAGGACTCCGCCTTACCTCCAAGGCTCTGCATGACTCACCCTTCAGTCACAGGAACAAAATACACAAGACCTACAATTTAAAGGACTGCTTCATCTGGCTTAAGTTTCAGAAATCTCAGCCAATGGTAGATATCAACATAGCTCCCTTAACATCAGGGGCTGGTAAAGCTGGATATCTACCTGAAAAAGAATCAGATAAGACCACTCTCTATCCCACATTAAATCTAATAAAAATTGGCCAAATCACTGGACATCAAGTCAGAAACTTGGAATCACCTAAAAGATAATACAGGGGAACACATGAACCCATAGCACCGGCAAGGAGAGCTCAGACCTACAAGAACACAGAAATAACACCGAGAATGAACTGCATCAAATTGAAAAGACCCAGCACAGCAAAAGGAGCAGTCAGCAGAGTGAAGAGACAATATACAGAGTGGAAAGTGGTTGCAGCTGCTCTTCTTTCTGGCAGAAGAATAATATCCAGAATATATAAAGAACTAAAAAAAAAAAAGAAGAAAAAGGAAAAGAAAAAAAGCACCAAATGACCTGATCAAAAAAAGGAGCAAATGATATGAATAGATGATCCTTTAAAGAATAAGTATAAATGGCCCCTAAGTACATAAATGTATTCAGCATCTTTAGCCGCTGGAGAAATACAAATCAAAGTGACTCGAGATTCCATGTTACTGCAGTTAGAATAGCTGTCATGAAGAATGAAACCACCAGTGCTGTGAGAGTGGGGGGTAAGAGGAGCCTTTCCACACTGTCAGTGTAATGTAAACTGGAAAACCACTGCGGACATTCTTCACAGATTCCACTGCACCAGAGCCACCTGCCCTGGGCATCTTCCCCGAAGAGGGAGAGTCGTCCTAGTGCAGTGATGCACACAGGCCCGGGTTCAGAGCGGCACAGTTCGAAGCTGCTGAGCTCTGAAAACAGCCTCATGTCGAGCAACTGATGGGAAAGAAGAGCCTCAAAGAATGAGATCTCGTCATGTGCACAGAAGGGCTGTGATACCATCATGTTCAGGGGACTAGTAAACCACTGCGTTGTTCTCTATACAAGAAACCGAGCTACAGAGGATTTAAATAGTAAAATAAAAGAGGGGGGCAGGAAACAGGAGTGCCAACCTTATGCAGAAGTGGAGGGAATCAGCAGAAGCAAGAGAACGGGACATAAAGGGATGGAAAGTGACCAAGAATTCCAGTCTGTCTGTCTGTCCGTCTGTCGGTCATCTATTCCAAGTGCCCCAACTGAATGTGACTATCATGTCTCACAAACATATGCTAATGAAAGAATAGCACACACCGCTCCCGCCCACACCCCGTGACTGCCTCCCCAGCCAGGCCCCGCCTCTGACTAGCAAACCAGCTGTGGTTCAGGGGTGGCTTCATCAGTGAAATCAGTGTAATCCTCAGAGAAGTTACCTCCAGTCAAAATCCAGAGTCACAATTAATAAGCAGCAAGGAGACACTGAGACTGTGGTTTTAACAAGGACGTTCATGATTAACCAGACTGCTGCCCTGGTGACTGTGGTCTGGCAAGCCGCGGCCACCCCAGTGGGGGGATACAAGAAGCAATAGCCTTTCCTGAGATCCTCGCCATGTTGGAACTTAGGGCGCTGAGCCAACCAGTAACCAGCCTGCTGCCTACCGGGGCGCGGGCTTAGAATCAAACATAACATATCCCCCCCCCCCAACAATTGGGATCCAGGGATCTGGGTATCTCTTGGGAGGTGACCATATGTGGTACAGCAAGTAGGGGGAGTTTCCTTCTACTATCTTTGAAGGCAGATATTTTTATCGCCGTTTTACTTTGTCCTTATTAATGGTGTTGCTCTATTCAATATTCTGTTTTGATGTGTTCTATAATGTTGTGTATTTCTTTTGATTTTGTCATGCCTAATAGAAGAACAACTATTGTGAAGATAACGAGATATACAATGGTGCCTTTTATTGTTGTCCTGGTGACCTGCTGTGATGTTCTGTGACGATTTCACTATACTGTCTCAGTTGGCTTTATTCCATCCTGTTTTGTTGTATATTACTACCTCCAAGTTAATAAAAATTAAATAAAAATAAAACAATAGAACATGAGAAAACAAGGTAACAAAATACCTCCCAAAACTCCCAACTCCATCAAAGCTGATCCATGTGACATGGATGACGAGAAACTCAAAAACAAAACAACAGAATTATATAAGATGATTAAAAAGGAAATAACAACAACAAAACAGATCAACAAGGTACTGAGAAAGCTGAAACATGATATAACTAAAGAGATAATGGACTTAAAAAGCAAAAGGAGGAAAAGAAAATGCGCTAAAGGATATAACAGCATGTGTGTTTAAGTGTGTGGGATTGATAACCATATTACCAGGTTTTTGTTGGATCATTGAACAGAACTGTTTGCAGCCTCACTGTTTGTTCACTTTGTATGCCTTAATTTTGTAACATGAACAACTATTTCTAAGAAGACAATATGTAATTTATCAAGTGATTTCTTAATGTTTTGTTTGAAATTCTGTATTATTTCTGCCCTTTTTTCTGTTTTGCTTTTTTTCTCTTTAAATAAAATTTTTTAAAAAAAGAGGGCGTTCATGAGCTGGAAGAGACGGGTCAGAAAGTGTCCTGATGCATCGCTCCTGCAGCTGACACTGTAGAGTTAGCTCTTCAGTAACCAGGCATATTCTCAAAGCCACCAACAGACTGCATCCTCCAGCCTCCTCCCTGTCTCTTTGTCCTCTGACTGATGTTTTGCATTGTCCTCTTAATCAGCCCCAGCCTTAGTGGCTGCCGGGGTCCACCTCAGCACAGCCGCAGCGCTGGCCTTCGTGAAGAGGTAACGCAAGAGCGCATCGCCTCACAGAAAAAACTCGGAGGAAAACCTTCGCAGGAAGAACCAGACAGCTCCTTATTTGTTTTCTTTCTCCTCATTTCTCTTCCTAACCAAATGTTTCATTAAAAGGTGTCATGGAGAAAATGTACTTTCTGTAGAAGCAGTTTGTGGGGACTTTGGAAGGAATTTAACTCTGTTAGCAAAGTCTCTTCAGGAATGAAATGGACCTGCATGCACCTTGCTCTCCAGGGACAGTTCCAGCAGAGCACGATCTAACTTCACCCCTGGAAACCCCCGGGAGCACCAGCACTTATAAACAACGTGCCACTTTTATAGGTGCTGAGTTTTCATTCTTTAAAGGCGTTTCTCTCTTTCAGTGAACACCTG
The DNA here is from genome assembly GCA_004027295.1 of Dolichotis patagonum. NCBI lineage: Eukaryota > Metazoa > Chordata > Mammalia > Rodentia > Caviidae > Dolichotis > Dolichotis patagonum. The sequence continues at coordinate 26,674 of PVJX010018983.1, forward strand.
CGTTTTCCTGGTTCTTGGTATAGCTCTCTCCTCAGATGATCTTAATTCTGCACAAATACATGCCAGAAATAACAAATAGTATAAATATTAATAAAACTTTAATTAAAGTTGTATTTTATGTAATAAAGCTGAAGGCAGAATAAAGATTTTGTTAAAGAAACAAAAAGCCAATCACAGTATCTTATTTCATGGTATTTTAAATCAGTGAAAGCTATATGTCAATAAGTAAAACCTTTTACCCAACATGTTTCTCTAAGGAATTTGCCACCTAATTCTTATGATGCTTCATCTTATATTTTACCCAAAATAAATAACGTATTTTACACAAAGTGATGGGGAAGAGTGGGTGAGATGTAGGGAGGTGAGGTCTGCACATCAGGGAGCAGTTTTCATTTGCATGGAAGCCAGAGATGCACTTGATCTCGGCAGAAAGTGGTCCTGCCTTTCCAAAGCACAAAGATGCAGTGTGTGTTACCTGGCAACCCCGTATCTATTACTGTCAGAATTAGAGCAGCTCCTGAATCTGCTCATCGCAAAGGCGATGCTATCTGTCAGTGCCGGCTGCGTCTTTGCTTATCTCGTGTTGCTCACAAATGGGCTTTCCCTCCTTTAAAGGTCTTGTCTCGAGTGAACAGGGGGTTCCGCAGGCTGGGGAGGCTCTGACACCCCACCTTCCCAGCACAGCTCTTAGAATCAAGAGTTATTCCTTTTCAAAAGTGTTAAATTCTAAAGCATTGAAGATCTTTGTGTAATAAAAGAACAATTTGGAGCTTAGTATGTTAACGGGAACTTAACATAGAAACATTTCAGAATAGCTTCCAGTTCACCCGAGGCTCTTGGCAGGAGTCACCAGAGGGTGGGTTTGAAGATCAGGGCTGGGTCCAGGCACAGCAGAATAGGAGGACGCCCGGGGCCCGGGGGGGTAAGCAGAGGAGAGAGCGAGGGACTGAGAGGACTGACACTGTTTCCACACCACTCAAGCCTGTTTCTCCACAGCAGCTATGTATTTAGCTATTTTCTTTATTGGACTCCCATGAGATTACAATTTTATTAAAAATGTCAGAAATCAATGTTTTATATGGCAGCCCTGACATTCTCCAGTTTGATAGAGATTTAATTCTGTGGAATATTGGTGATTTTCCTCGCAGCAAGAAGTGCAGCAGGTTGAAAATAATGGAATCGGTAGGTGTGGGACTGGGTGAAATAGTGTCTCAATACAAGCAGCCGGTGGGCCCGTTAGATTTCCCTCGCCTTCCGTCCAAGGCCTTCCAGGGCCCCCGGAGGCCCCCAACATCACCTAGAGGTCACTCTGTTCAGGGCATGGCATGTGCATGAGTGTGTCCTGCAGCACTACAGTCAGGCTTCCCGTTCCGGAGCTGGTGATTCCCTGCGGTGACCACCAGCGGTGACACAACCTGGCCAGTGCGCTGCTCCCGACGCCGGGGGATGCCTAAGCTGGAGTCCTCAGTGCCTGGGGCAAGTAGTGACTTCCATCAAGGACACACAGTGTGCCCTGGTTGTGTCAGGGGCAAAGCAGGGCTTTCCTGAGTGCAGACATCTGTCCAATTTGCTCTTTCTTCCTGACCCTGCAGGTGCCCACCCCGGTTCTCTAGTGCAGCAGTTCAGTGAACCTCTTTATTCTTTAATCAATTTGCCTTTTGTTCGGGACAACTGCTGTGAGTCTGTTCCGAAAGACACACCCATCAGATTCACATGTGAGTGGAAAACTGAGTCACAGGCATTTAAATTGGGGGAGTATATAAAAAGCAAATCTTGAAAGTAAAATCAAAGGGAGGTTGTAGGATGGTGCTTTAACTGACAAGGCTTCCCACACCCACAGTGTAATGTTTCAGTGTCAACATACGGGCCACAGTCTCTCAGGATACACATTCATCCATGTTTCAAATGTGCATGCATTACGTTAGGAATAATGAAATACCTTAGAGTAAGTATGCTGCTGGTTACTTAGTGTCTTTAACATGTGAAAAATAATAATAATATAGAATTATTGGGAAAAGAATGAACAGTTACATAAATATATTAATTACTGTTGGTCACTAAGTGTTGTGAGATATTGTCTTTTAATATCAGAGAAGGCATGGGAAAAATATCACAATAGTTAATAGAAAAAAACCCACCTGAGGTAAATCCATGGTACTTCTGTTTCTAAGGTTAGGGCTGAGGAGGATTAGAGTTAGCTGGGGGGGGTGGTTAGAGATGCGGAAGTTTAGGCCATGAGAAGGTTGGGGTTGGGGCGGGTTAGAGCTGGGAAGAGTTGGGGCTGGGGAGGTTAGGAATGGGGAGGCTTAGAGTTTGGGAGAGTTAGGGCTGGGAATGATTAGGGATGAGGAATGTAAGGCCTATGGAGTGTTAGAGCTGGGGAGGATTAGGGCTTGGTAGGGTTAGGGGTGGGGAGGGTTAGGGCTGAAGAGGGTTAGGGATGGGGAGGATTAGGAATAAGGAAGGTTAGAGCTGGGGGAGAGTTAGGGATGGGACACTTACTGCTGGGAAGGGTTAGGGCTGGGAAGGTTTAGGCATGGGGAAAGTTTTGTTTGTTCTGTTTTTTCTGGAAATGTGTGCCTGGTGGGCTGGGCAGGTCTCCTGTGTCCCTGCTTCTTTGGTATGACTGAAATCCACAGTGCTATCTCAGCAGGGTCCCCAGGGCTAGCTGCCCAACCAGTGTCCCCAGAGAATTTCACCATGCTCCCGCAGGTACCAGGAGAGTGGAGGGGTATTATCCACCTAACATGTATTGCACTAGGATTCATTGATTCTTTTACCTGTCAGCAAAATGTAAACTGAATGCTTGACGTAGTCTGATTTTGTTTAAGAAGCAGGATAAACTGCGTCTGTGTTCATGACTTTGATGAGGAAGATGATTATGATGTGTTCCAGGTATAAATCCTTCATCCTAAGGAAACCCTGGGCACCAGCAGCTAAGCTAACAGAGTGACTTCGGTACGGTAAACAGAGATCTGCAGCGTGAAGCCGTGTTCACCACACATGTCTGCAGTCACACACATGTCCACGGCCACATACATGTCCACAGTTTCACCCACAATTACACACACATCCATAGATACACCCACATCCACAGTCACGCACATATCTACAGGTGAGACACACGTGTGCTTAACTGACAGTCTCAGAGCTCTGTATCAAGGTTTTGCTTCGTTTGCATACATGCGGGGAACACCCCCTCAGCTGCTGCAGTCTCTGTTTGGAATGTTTCACTAGTGTGAGGGCTGGCGCTGCTCATGCTTTGGCAGCACCAGTACTAGTTACTCCCGTTGTAGTCATGGTCACGGGCCTACCAGGCATGGCTGCTTATGCCACAGAATGATGCTGAGTTTTTCCTTAAAAGTGAAGATGGACAAGTGAAGTAAATAAACACCAGAAGAACTAGTGCAGATAGCTAATAAAAACACACTGAGCATCACGGGCCGCTACAGAAATCCAATTAAAACAGCACTGGGATCCCATCTCACCGCAGGAGGGATAGGATCACCAAGAAACCAATTAATGACACAAGGTGCAGAGATAGCAGCGAGGTGCCCTCCTTCGCTGTTGGCAAACTGGCACAACCGCTACGGAAATGGTTTGGAGGGTCCTCAAGACATAAAATTAGAAATGTCCTTCGGCCCAGGTGTTCCCCTCTTCAGTATCTTCCCGAAGGAGTTCCCGGCATTACCGTGACCCCTGCCCGCCTGCGTGCGCAGCAGCTGGGCTCAGAGCGGCTAAGTCTCGGAAGCAGCCGTTCTGTCCACGGAGAGGAACGATAAGGAAAGCGTGGTCTCTGCACACAAGGCACCACTGCTCCGCCGCAAGGACAAGAAACGCAAGGCTGTGCAGGGAAACGGTTGCACGCTGAGGCCAGAATAGTTAGAGAAATAAATCAGACACAGGAGCTTAAATATCCCGCAGTTTCCCTTGTACAATAAACCCAAAGTATAGATGAAGAGCAAGGTGAAGAGATTGTTGGAATAGGGATCCAGGTCCTTGGGGTTGGGAAGGGGATGGAGAGACACAGGGAAGGCGATGTGCAGAGTTCGGGCTGTGTCACGCACCTGTGCAATCCCCCAGGGGCTCCGTATTCCTCATGCACCGTACCATGCACAGATGCAACATTTTAAAAGGAGGAAGATTCTGAATTCCAAGGACCACTTTCCTAAAGAGAACTCCGCCGAGGAATCGCTAACCCTTACGCCCCAGCGACGGGAGGGCCTGTCTTCTCCAAATCAGGGTTCACAATGCAAACACATGAAGGCGCACCTGGGGCACCCCGAATAGGGAAAATGCGTGGTACGGGTCATTAACAGATGGGCGTTCCCTGCAGTCTGGCCTCCGCCCATCCGCGTGGTCTGCAAGAGCAAGAGGAGGACAAGAACCTGGCCCCAGGGCACGGCTCATGCCCCCTGGACAGCGGAGACTAGGGCCCCGCAGCCGGAAGTGTAGACGGGGCGGGGCAGCTTCCCCTGCGCTGCTTGTCCGCTTTCTGACCGGATCCTGGACTTCTGTGAGCTGAGTCGCCTTCCAAGAGTTTCCGGTGTTAGGAGAACAAGGTTCTAGATACAACTCTGAAAAATAGACAATGAGAAGTCATTTGTATTGTAAGTTCAGCAGTATTTTAAAATATAAATCCTTTTTTGACAAATTAACTGACACTTAAAACATTGTTACAACTGAGTAACTAATGGCATAGTAGTGTTAGTACCTGATTTTATTTTGTAAATTTAAATTTTATGTTTCATGACGCTGTCTCAGTACGCTGCCCGCACCCCAGTGCGCTCCTGGCCTCACGAGATTCTCCAGCTTCAGCCTCCCGATAGCTGGACAATAGGTGTGAGTCCGCGTCTGACTCTTGCTGAAACTTAAAAACAGTGATGTTAAATTAGAAACAGTTTTTCTGTGGAGATACAGGAGGAGAAAAGCACACGGGTGTAATGTCCTGTATTTTATGCAAATTCAGGGCTTAAGTCTATTCCTTTCTAAAACTGCTGGGAAATGAAGTGTGCTGAAATAACAGTAAGAACGAGGTAGGTAAATCACTCTGCACACCTGCTTAAGGCCTCTTCAGGAGCGTAAACAAACCGACCACTGCAGAATACATAGTGCATGTGTTCTGACAGCAGTGACGAAAGCACACAAAGTCTCTACAGTGGAGACACAAACAGAGCTGCTTTAAACACCTTCTAGCAGCAGTTTCAGCGTCCTGACCGCACATGACTTCAGAGGTGGAGCACACCGTATTTTAAATCAAACCTTCATTAACACGTGCTTCTGGGTGCACAACTCTTTGTACAAGATATTTGAAACCATCCGTTTCAGGCTCCTGTTCTTTACTTTGTGATTTTAGTCTGCCTTTTTTTTTAAATTGCAGAAGAGACCCCGGGGGGCTGGGCCTTGCCGAGGTTCCAGGGGCTGAGGGAGGACCCCGCACTGTGCCCTGTGCGCTCCGCATTTTCTCCGCCTGGCTCAATATAATTGACCTGGAGCTTGGGAAGGGAGGTTGGGGAACAGGGCCGAGCCAGGCTTCCGTGACCCCTGCCCTTCTGCACCCCGGAGCAGAGCACACATCGCCCCATGCGCGGGTCTGCTGGCCTGAGCTGTGTGGGCCAGCACACGGCACGCGTGAAGGGCAGGCCCGTTTCCACGCCGGCCTGGTTACCGCCGGTGACCACGCCGCGTCTGAAGGTGTCCACACCCGCGCCCCTGGCGACACTGTCCTTGGGGCACGCAGTGCAGACACGCCTGCTGGCCTCTGCTGGCGGTCACTCCCGCAGGTCCCCAGGGAAGGACGGACCTGCGACTGCACCGCCGCTGCTCTCAGCGGGCTCGGGGAGGGGGCTCGGCAGGAAGCACACGGGGAAGGGACGGGAAGAGCGCAGAGCCCGCCGGTGTGCAGCCCCAGCTCCGTGTGCAGAGCCGTGCTCCTTCCTCTTGGTCACACTTTGTCCTCTGCCAGCTTAGCCACCCGCACATATCTTCAGAGTGAACACGTCGTTTTTAAACACGTATTTTAAAATAAGGTTGATTTCTCATTACAGACTTAAATATAACATACAAACGTTATTATTCACAAATCCAGGATGTGTGACCATGTCTTTGGGCTCAAATGCCGCCTGCAATAGCTTTGAATTCCTTTAGGAACCGACCGGGGTATAAATAAATAAAATTTGAAGCTTTTTAGAAATTATTTAGGAGGGAAGGAAATAGAGAAAATCAAATGAAAAAGAATTATTCATTACAATTGGATAAAAATGACAATGAGTGTGGATGATACCCATTATGCTGTTGCATGCAATGTATGATTCACTACATTTATTAATCATTAACAGTGTTCACCTCATAAAAGCTCTCCAATATGTGGGAAGTGGCTTTGATGTGTGGTTCAGTTGGAGTGGGCGGTCTGTCCCTGTCTTGGTTACTTTTGTCTTCTTGCTGGGACAAAATACCCAACACCCAAAATGAAGGCAGGAAAGGTTTATTTGGCTCACTGTTTGTGGAGGTTTCAGTCCGTAATCAGCTGGCTCCAAGGCAGGGTGGTATGGCACAGGGGCAACACTTCAAGGCAGGAGCCAGGAAAACAGCCAGAGAAAAGGGGGGAACAAGCGTCTTTTCCTCCTTCTATTGTACACACACACACACACACACACACATGCACAGCCCTGCCCCCGGGGCTGGGTCACACTCACAAAAATCTCCTTGCCCTCCTCTTGCACAGGGTGGATATTTAGGAAGTAAGAACCCTGTGTGTCTTAGTTAAATTCTGAACTCCAGTTGGCGCAGTGTATCAAGGGTGGAAGTGGTGGCCGGGTCTCCAGGCAGCGTGGGCTGCGCCTCCCTGCGCATTGGCAGCTGGAGGCAGCTGCACCCTCTCCTCTCTCCACACCCTGCACTTGTACTTCGCGCTGTGCACCCCATGTGGCCGCCCTGCCCACGATAAAAGGCGAGGACAGCTTCCAGCTGCTGCTGAGCTAAGGTGAAGGCGAGGCTGCCGGGCTGGGCCTGCTGCAGTGTCCGCCAGCAGAGTCTGTGGATCTCCATCTTTTGCTCACAACGTTCAAGGCCGAAGTTCCACACACGTCAGTGCGCAGTCACTGCTCCATGCAGCACAGTCAGAGCGAGCGCTTGTGGCTGCCACTCACACATCCAGCGCCCAGCGTGTGGGCGCTCTGGGGCTCTGCGAGCACCCAGCACTGTGGAGGAGCAGGGAGGAAGCTGTGGCAGCCCGGAGGACCTCAGCTTGGGCTGCAGAAGGCGCTGAGAGGGAGGTGAGGCACCTCGGGGTCTGCTCGGACTCAGCTCTGGGCACACAGCTTCCATCGGTGCAGGTGACACCGAGGACCCGCTGCTGAGACAGGTAGCTGGGACTCTCAGCTTCGCTTCGGGCAGGCTGAGTCCTTTCTGCTTGTGGAGTTGACTGGTCCTTCAGCAAGAGTGAGAGGACACAGGCACTAGAAGAGCTAAGTCTATCTCAGCCACAGCGGTGACAGCCACTGTGCCCGAGAGGAGAGGCCACACGGGGGTGCCTGTGTCCACAGTGCCCTGGGAGGAAGGCGCCCGCTGCTGGACCCAGGTGCCAGGGGACCGCAGACTGGCTGCCCACCTAGACAGCTCTGAGGCGATGTGAGCACCCTAGGGTGGACAATCTGCATTCCTGGGCTGGAGCCTGGCACCCTGGGTCAGGTGTGTGGGCCACTGCAGGCCCCAGGGAATCTGCGTTTTCTTGACAGATTTCACAAGTGTCCTTTCAGTCTTCCTTTTTAATACTCACATCCACAGATTCACCTTGTAATAATGGTCAACAAAAGTGTAGACAATAAAACTGAAAGTGACACTTCATAAAAATACAGTTCTTTAAAGTTTCGAAGCCTTTTCCATGCCCACTGTTTGTAACTGCTACAACCACTCCGTGGGGTACACAGGACTGGGGTTACGTCATAGAGAGCAAAGCACCTTTAGTGGCATTTGATATGAAGGTTTTAAATTCTTAGGCAGAAGTTCTACAGAGATTTATACTCTTAAATGTTTGGGACATGGAGAAATGAAAAGAGAGGCCCCTGAAGAAGTTTATAAAACTCAGCTTGCAACTCTCAATTTACCCAAGACCAGTGTGCATTATAAATAGTTTTAAATGTGTTATTTCCCTCATTTAATGTTTCCCATAATTTCTGTTTTCACAGGACTAGAAGTTGCAGGGTTGGATGACATTTTATTTCTGACTAGAAGATGTAAAATCAACCATTACTGAAGAATAAAACAGACAAGCCCTACCTTACATGGGATACAGTCTCAAAACTTTATAGTTTAAAATAAAGGCAGAGCAATGGTAAAGTTTTTCTTAAAATTCTCCTCATAAAGCAGGAAGAAAACAAAGAATGCTGAATGCACAGCTCCTCTGCTGGACCTTAAAGGTCTCAGCTGGTCGCTCCCAAGTGTTATCCTGGTGACATCACCTCTCAGGTAACCCAGCTCCACCCTGATGCTTGCAACCAAAGTGTGCTGCTTTATCCCAGCTTGCATTGTACTTTCTTGGTTTCTTTTAGTTGATTTATGGGTCCTACTGTATGTGTGTTAGAAAATTGTTGTTTATATCCCTATTACCAACATGTATTTGAGATAAAGAGCTTGTACACTCTTCTTTGAGTTAGCGCTGTGTGAGATTTTCCCTTTTTCTTGTCCTTTGTAGTCATTTAAATTCTGACAATCAGGTTGTCAAGTGACTCCAACATTCTTTTTTTTTTATTTAAAAGAGAATAAAACAAAAGGGGGCAGTACAGAGCAGATCAGAAGAGGACAACATAGGCAACACAGTACTTTACATTAAGTCAACTGGACATCAACAGTATCTAACGCCATATCTCTTACTCTGCTATAGTTGAGCATAGTTTCAATTACAATAATATCAAACATAACACAATAGTATA
>PVJX010018984.1:0-35587 GCA_004027295.1 Dolichotis patagonum
ACTCAACCACCTTATCTTTGATAAAGGGGCCAAACATGCTCACTGGAAGAATGACAGTCTCTTTAACAAATGGTGCTGGAAAAATTGGCTGTCCATATGCAGAAGACTAAAACTAGACCCATGTCTATCACCATACACTAAACTAAAATCTAAATGGATCAAAGATCTAAATATTAAAACAGAAACACTAAAACTGCTGTAAGACAAAGTAGGTAAAAACCTCAAAATATAGGGGTAGGAAGAGAATTCATGAATAAGAACCAAAGTACATGGGAAGTACTTCCCAGAATCAATAACTGGGACCACATCTTATTAAAGAGTTTCTGTATGTCAAAAGAGGTTTTCAGCAGAGTGAAAAGAAAACCCACAAATTGGGAAAAAGTCTTCATGGACAGCGCCTCAGACAAAGGACTTTTGTCTAGAACTTGTAAAGAATGAAAAAAAATGAGACCCTCAAATTTTAAAGACCCAATCCAAAAATGGGAATCTGAAATGAATACACAGTTCTCAGATGAAGAAATAGGAATGGCAAATAAATATATGAAGAAATGTTCATCATCATTAGTCATGAGAGAAATGCAAATTAAAACCACACTGAGATTCCATCTCACTCCAGGAAGAATGGCCAAGATAGAAAACACTACCAACAACAAGTGTTGGAGAGGCTGTGGGGAAAAAGGAACTCTTCTGCACTGTTGTTGGGAGTGTAGACTGGTGCAACCACTGTGGAGGTCAGTCTGGAGATTCCTCAAAACTTGGGTTTGTAAGTCCCATTTGACCCAGCTATTCCACTTGTAGGCATATTCCCAGAAGAACTGAAAACATCATACCACAGTGCTGTATGTGCACCCATGTTTATAGCAGCACAATTTGTAATAGCCACATCTTGGAAACAACCTAAGTGCCCATCAACTGAGGAATGCATAAAAAAGTTGTGGCATTTTTATACAATGGAGTACTACTCAGCTATAAAGAATGATCACATTGAGATATTTATAAATAAATGGACACGACTTGAGACCATTCTCTTAAGCGAAATAAACCAAACTCACAAGGGTAAATACGATATAGTCTCCCTAGTATGAGATTTGATGAGTATATAAGACTTTATGGTAAGTATGAGTGCCCATCTCATAGCTTTGAAGTCTTTCAAAATTTTCAATCATCATTTGGAATGATTTTATCCTGTTTTGTTTGACTCTATCATGCGTGATGATATGAACAGCTGTTTTGAAGAAAACAAAACATCATGACAGCTATTGCTGATTTAATATCATCCTTCTTAGAAGTCCTACCATGCTTTTTTTGTTCTATTACCGTTGGTTCTATCTATCACACTGTGTCTTATTGGAATTTGAATATGTGTGATAGTTCAAACAAAATTTTTTTATCGAAAATGAGATATTATAGTACCCATTGATCATTTTCTGTTATTCGGTTCAGAAAGCCCTGTAATTCTTTCACTCTATGCATGGCTTTATGCTATTGTGTTATGTTTGATATTATTGTAATTGAAACTATGCTCAACTATAGCAGAGTAAGAGATATGGTGTTAGGTACTGTTGATGTCCAGTTGTCTTAATGTAAAATACTGTGTTGCCTATGTTGTCCTGTTTTGATCTGCTCTGTACTGTCCCCTTTTGTTTTATTCTCTTTCAAATTAAAAAAAAAACAATATTTACTCAAGATATTTTTGGCCTGTACTTCAGTAATTTACACTAACATAAAATGGCCACTGTTTTCTTAGCCCTAAAAAAAAATTAAAAAAAATTATATAGAACAATGCAATAGAAATACACAATAGAAAACACATGGTTTTGAATAATACAATGCTTTACTATTACATTGTTTTAGGAAGCTGGGGTATGCATCAAACGTTGTGGTCTTTATCATCAGTGGGAAATATTTACAGTTGTAACACAGTAACATAGTACAATTGTTAATGAGCAGTTATATCATTATAATGATATAATTTATAATGATATAGATTATATCATTTGTACAATTAAATTTATGAAAATCTTTTAGATGGAATTTTTAAAATGTGTAAGGATTATGTAGTTCTTAAAAATAACTTTAAGATATTAGAAAGAAAACTTTAGAAGAATTCATTTAACAGAATTTATTCAAAGAAGAATGATTCATGAATCAGTCAAATGCAGAACAGGTTTGGTAAGATCCACTCAGCTACATGATAAAACAGCATGTAAAATAAAAAGAAGGAAAGTTTAGAAACATCTTGATTGGTTACAGCTGAATGTTGTTGTATTTGGGCAATTGAGAAGGTATTTACCTTACATAGACATGGTATGACCAGTTGGTGACCTGTGATTGGCTGAACCTCAGCTGCTCTGATTGGCTCAGACTCAGCTGTTTGTTACAGTACACTCAGATTGCAGTTGTTAGCATACTAAATCAGGTTACAGTTTGTTATATAGGGAGGCATCCATAGGCCAAATTTAATTTAACAAAGGGTATTGGTAAAAAGCTGGAAAGCTATTGCTAAGTGAGTAGAAAGTCTTTCAAGAATTTAGAGTTTACAGGGTTCCTCACCAACACAAAACTTCATTACAAGTGCTTACCTTGGTCCTTGAAATAAATATTTCAAGGCTCTTCAGAAACAGTCCCTGAATTCTTTTCCTGGGAGAAGGTTTGTTGCCATTTGCAGTGGAATCTATGGACAGCCCCATTGAGACATAGATATAATTTTTCTCATGATAAAACAAAAAACACAAATGAACAACAGCAATGAACACACAAAAATCAAAACTATTGACAAGAAAAACTATCTTTAGTTTGCCACAATTGCAGGAGAAACTCAATTGTTCATTCTCCAACCATGGTTCTGTGGAGACACTTGCTGTCATGTCACCCTCCAACCTCCTCTGTGACCTTGTCTTCCAAAGGCCTTGGTCCACCTGTTTGGATATTTCGTGCTGCTGCAGGGAAAATGCCCAGGGTTGTCTCTGCAAACTCAGTGAGGTTTCATGCTGTGACGATAACCAGGTTTTCTTTTGCTTGACTTATTTGAGGCTATAAATTTTACACAAATGATGATTTTACAACTTCACAACAGTTTTGTAAATTACCTTGGTCCCGCTCTAATAATTGAGATTTATAATAGTTAACCCAGTCACTTGAATGCTAAATCACTGACTAATCATAGCTCCTTAATATTAGTGTGGTCATAGCAAGGCCCAAGTAATTGGTAATTAAGGCAGGAAAAAATATTTTTTCTGTGAAAGGCTTTATGTAGTGAGTCTAATAGTACTTTTATCAAGATGACACTCATTCCATCCTTATTACATTACCCACAGTATATTTAACATACATGCCCACACAGTACTGATGCTTCATTATCCAACAAAAGATAGTCTTGATCAGAGTCAGATCCGAGATGATGTATAGAATAATGGGAAGCAAATAAAAGGTTTCTAATGGAGGGATCTGCAAAGTCGCTGGCAGTGCAACCAGGGAGTGTGTGAGCAGCAACGTTCAAGGAAATATTTTATTTTTATTTATGTTGGCCATGAAATAAATATTGCATAGTTGAATTGGTGAATTTTATGTGTCAGGAACTATCTCCTGTGCACCCAATCACTGCAGAGCTATCAAAAGCAAAGTGTGCATTTGAAGGGGCTCTCCCTCTTAAAGGGAGGAGAAAAAACCAGGAGGTTGACAAAGTGCATCCCGATGAGTGTCTCTTACCTGTTCTAAAGCTATTTGGGTTTACCCCGATTTTAGCAAATGTGAGCGCTGTATAAAAAGTAGCTTAAGGCAATAGCTTCAAAAGGATGTAGAGGGAGGAGGGGAGGCTTGCTTTTTTTTTTTTTCTAGGAAAATGACATTACACAGATGTAGTGTATGTCCAAAGACTAAAAGATAGAATGCTTTCACTGCAGACTGGATACCTTCAGTAGCAAAACACATGGCATCTAATGAGATGAGCATTTTGTACTGTAGGTGCCTGAACTGACCTGAGTGTTACATTGCATATGTGTAAATGAGGGGCAGGGGCAGGCAGAGGAGACCATGTGGAAGCTGCAGATGTCAGCAGAGCTTGGGCAGAGGAGCAGCGATCATTTAGCACGTGCCTTGTGTGCAGTTTGGCTGGATTACAATGCAGATCACGACTCATGGTCAAGCCAGGAGAGGCAGAGGAGGGCACACCCCTGAGACTTGGGCCTGCTTGTCACACTGCTTTTCTGGGTTCACCTCTGGACTGTCACTTTCCTTCCTTCTCCCTGAAAGCGTGTGCTCTGGAGACCCGGGCATTGGCTTCTGGCTGTTTAATTAATTGCTGTGCATGCTTGCTGCTGGTATGTGGCTCATGAGCCTCACATTATGAATAATTAAAACCTTGCCTCTCTGTGGTCATAAACTGATAAAAAATAATAATAGAGCATCCCTAACCCTGTATGGAAGCTGAACCTAGACCCAGCTTTCTCACATGTGCACACACACAAACACACACACACACACACACTTTCTCATTGAATTAGCTCACTCATTCTGGATCACTTCAGTTTTTGTTGAATGCTTTTTAAAAATTCTCATTAATTTCTGCATTTTAAAGACCATAAAAGGTTACATGGAAAGGGTTTCACTTTAAGAAAATAAAACAAATATGTGGTTATTGATACTATGTTATAATAGCAGATATGTATTTTCTGTCTGTCTGCTAGATACTACAAAAACATCACACCCTGCATGAACTAAATAAAAATTTTGAGAGCTGAAAGATGTCAAGACAGGACAATGCTTTCTTTATACAGGGCCCAGGTTCACCAGAGAGGCCCCACTAAGTGCCTGTGGGTAATTTTCTCTGTCCCAAACCTCCCCACACTCATGGCCACAGCTCGTAGAAAGTAGTACATTTCTGATGGTGAAATTACAGGCATTTTGACAGCCCCATGCACAGATGTATTCAGGGAAGGGAGATTCCCAGCATCGTTCAAATTCAAATGACAACAAACAGTAGGGTTTCATTTCTTCAGTCCAGGCTTTAGCAGGATTCTTGTCAGTCAAAGACATTCACAGAGCACCTGCCCTGAATGAAGTATTTCTCTCCACATACTAATTCCCTGCCTGACACTTGACAGTTTTTATAAAGAAAGATGGCAGGCTGAGCGGTTGCTCTGTAGGGTGGAAATTTGATTCATAGCAATTTACTTATTTAGAATGAAATTCCACAGTTACAAAATTGCTCATCCTATGGTTTCACTGTAAAGGAATTGTGCTTGCACCTCGATTTGTGCCGGGTTCTTAATTTTCAGAAGGAAGATAATTGTTTTTTAGATTTCCAAGTATATTTGAATGGACTTTTAGCAGATGTCCAAGAGTACAGATTATTGTTGAAAATAGCTATGCTTGAGTCTAACATGCTTTACAAAGAGAAATGGGCAAGATGAGAAACTAAACCATCATGATCATTTACATTATGTATGGCCTGAATTCTAGTAAAACATAAAGCCACATCATCCTTGTATCTTTCGAGGCAATTTTGAAGTCCAGTCAACTTCAGGCATTGTTCTTTTCTCTCATAGCATGGGTATCACTACTGGAAATCTGTGATTAGCTTGTGTCCCCAAATAGGTTTTCTATTATGCTTCATAGGAATCTTCAAGTTGTCAAGTTGGATGTAGTCCAATACAAAAAAAAAAACATTAGAGTAAGAATTGTTAGTATTTTACATGGTTATACCACTATTGAGTTGCTGAGTCATTAGCTTACATAAAATGAGGAAATTAAACCTAAATCTTTTTATAAATTATAAAGATAATAAAAATTAAATATTTTAAATTCTTAGAATTATATGCAATATAATATCTGACACAATCTTATAAAGATTCTTCTAACTGTACTTGAGTTGTACAATTTTTGTCACTTGGAAATGTAAGGACTCAAAGGATGCTATTTTGTAATACAAACCTCACTACAGTATATTGAAGTCTAACTGACATACACTAGCTACAGGTACAATTTGATAGACTATTCCATCATCTCAAAATTTTGTCATATGTCCACCTACTGTCCCCTCCTATAATTCATAGAAAACTAACGTGGTGTCTGTCTGTAGATTTTCTGATTCCACAATACGTGTAACCATTCTGTATATGTTTTTAGGGCTAGTATGAGAAAAGTCTTGCTTCTTCCAGAATAATTATTTGAATTATTTATTCATGGTGTGAATGTCAATAACCCTTCTTTTTATTAATCTATATAATATTCCACTTTACAGAGCATTATTTTTTATGTGCTATTGGTGTATATAAAGGTGTTTCCAATTTTGTTAAGCTGCTGTGAATATTTGCCCATGAGTCTTTATATGGATGCGTTTTACTTATTTTCTTAAGTTTCTAGAAATATAATAAGTGCATGCCTCATTTTTTGGCTGTGGATTGACTGCTTCCCTCCTAGAATCCATAGGATTCTTGAATCTCCAATGGCACAGCACTTGGAGGCAAATCCTCTGATAGGCAATTGGATCAGTGCGGTGGAGCCCTCATGAGTAGGATACCTGCTTCTGAAGGGGCAGAAGTGAACAGAGCTTTCCCTGTCCTCCATGATGTCATAACAAAACAGTGGCCTTCTGCAGCATGGCAGGGCACCCTGCCCACAGGCTCTCGCAATGTGAGAAACAAGTTTGTGGTTCATAAGCCACTCGTTAGTGGTGTCCCAGTTATATAGCAGAACCAAGTCCTTAACTCACCATTTGCTGAAGTTGTTCATTCTTACCATATCATTCCAGGTATTCTGCTGATCTCCTGCCCCACCATGTACACTTGGGGTGATCAGACTTCTTAACATTTCAGCCACTCCAGTCGCTGCAAGGCGACATCTCATGGGGGTCTCAGTTTGCCCCTTTTCGTCCCGTGTACCAGTCTGTCTGGAAGTGGGACTTCGGTGTTCTGAACAACAAGAAGGAAAGATTCCTCATTTCCCATCATCAAGGGATCTTAGAGAAATAATAATCATTTATGTGTTCCCTTTTCTCTTTACAATTTAATTGCATTTATTTATTCATTGTGCATGATTACAATAATTTTATAGAATTTTCCAAAAGGCTACCAGAACAATAAGTATTCATAAATATTTCCTCTGAGCATTTTTACTGTTCACATTCAGGTCCATTTTATTCAATTTTTACAATCATAGCAAAATTGCTAACATTTATTAAAGGCTCATATTGGCCCAGATTTAAGATATAGTCATATATTTCATATAAATTTCATATATATATTTTAAAATAAGTATTATTTTTCTCATTATCAAATGAATTTCAAGAAACAAATGTTAGAAAAAGCTCAATCATAAAGCTACAAAATAGCAGAACCCAGACTTGACTCAATATATTTCTGACTCGAGAATATACTTTTAAATTTTTCAAGATAATCTCATGAGTATCTTAGGTTATAAAATAGTTCAATTAGAAAAAGACTGAGTGTTAAAGATACTGAAAGACATTCTTTGTTACACACTGGGAAATCAACTAGAGAAGTGTGATTAGAAACACAGGGAGCACAGACACGGGTTAACCACCATGGCATAAGGAACCGAGATTCCGGAGGCTCAGCTCTTACACCTGCTGGGAAGGAAGTATGAGAACAAGGTCAAACTATGTCATTTATTGTTTTCACGTTAACATCTATCACTTCTTTCAGACAAAGCTGTGTTAGAAGAACTCTATGACGCCGTACACTTTTGACATGCTTTAAAGTGGAAAAGCAATGAAGTAAGTGGAATGACTTCTAAATTCTGGGTTTTTGGGCAATGTCATTCGAAACTGACAGGGTTTAATCCCAGGAAGGGTCTGCTCAGTCCAGATATGCTTGGAGCACATCCAATCTGCAAAGGCCAAGTAACACATTGTACCTAATGAGGCACCTTTGCTGCAGCAACCAAGATTCACTGAGGTTTCCTTAGTTTTGTGGTTGTCATTGTTCAGTGGAGATATGGGCAATGACATAGTGCTGTAGATGCTCTAGGAAAAGTTAGCCAAGAAGTCAAAGGTACTCCATGGATTTGTACAGATGAAAGAACTAAAAAACATTATTTAACATCAAAAATAAAAATCAAGAATTTCTGTATTTGAAGTTTCAAATTAATTGAAAGTATAGATGTAGGAAAAAAACTTGTTTAGTGTTCCTTGGATTCTAGAATAGAATGTGTTTAGGACAACAATAAACTGTTTTTTTGCTACTGTGCACAGAGTAGGTAAAAAATATTAACTTTATTCAAGATGACTAGAGAAACAGCGCACATTTGGGGCCATAATCGGATGGAGTATAAGGATTACATAGCCATCGTGTCTTTAAAAATGTTGTGGTTCTACTAAACAACAGCTCAAATTTTCCTAAAGATCATTGTTGTCAGCAGCAAAAAAGAGTTGACAGTTTAATTTTCTCACTTTATATTTGAAGAAATTGAGCTTCTGAAAGGTGCATAAAGTTGATCTCATTGTGAAAGAGTCAGCGCTTCACTGAACTGGTCTTCAGGCTGCTCTGGGCCCAAAATGAGTTGTGATACTTGATATAGTTTCTGGATTCTCCAAGAGTCATTGTTTTCTTTCTTAAACAGAAAACATGATTATGTACAATGAGGATTTTGAGTAATGCTTAAACTTACTGAATTTCTTCAAATCTAATTTTACTTATTCCAATAGTCGTTTTCATTTTCTGTGCCATTAAGATGAAATTAAACTATAATCCTTTCATTTACATCTTTTTTACCTATGTTAAGAGTTTATTGTTCCTTACATACTAAAATACAAAAGAAAACACATCGGTTTATGCTTCCCCAAGTTAATTCACCATACTCAGAGTCTGACTCTTTCAACCCATTTTAAAGTTAATTGGTCAATTAACAATTGGTCAATTGTTGCTCTCTTGCTTCTACATTTTCTTTAGCTCACATTGCTGCCCCTTTGCTGTTTTCACGGTGGGAATGCTTTGGTGTTGAAGCAGTTCAGGACACACTCTCTGGGGTGACTTCTCACAGTGTGAACACTTGGACTTACAACTGTTGGTGCTAGCAACTTACTGTTCATTTAAATTTTTAAAAAACCCAACTTTTTCCCTCATTTGATTCATAATTATGGAGATGTAAGAAAACTGCTTTCAAAGTCTGTAGAAAGTCAATAGAAAGACTGATAATGTCTGAGAAATAATACTGTTCTGAGGAAAGATTAACCACATTCCCCTGGTTTATCTGATATTAAACGTGTGTTTTTCAGATTAAACTTTTAAAATTTTCATAGCATTGTAGATAATGCAGCACACTGTTACACTGTTTTCCATTTAATCCCATTACTCAGATAATAACATTTTGTAGTGCCAGTCTGTTTGCTGGGTGCAGCAAATACGTGGACCATTGCCTTCAACACAAGGAGTCTCTTATCTGTCTCACCCACCTCCCCCTACTCCTTCTCTGATCCCCGGAGCTCCTGGCAATGGCAAATGGCCCCTCATTTATTTTCCGTAATTAATGGAATCATATAGCACATCCTCTTTTGGGGACTGACATTATTCACTCAGCACAACTGGGCTATAATTCATCCAAATTGTTAGCAAATTGATATTTTGTTTCTCTGCACTCCTAACTGATAATCTCTTGCATTGACATCCCACAATTTAGGGAATCCAACAATATTCTTGTCATTAATCTCAGCATTTTATATTTTTTTAATGATAGGAAATTCTTTCTCAGATATCTGAGAAAAAAATACATAAAAGAGGTCATTTGCAGTTAAGGGTATTTTCCTTTTCAATATGTTATGGATGGGTGATCACTTCTCTCATAAATTTTTCATTCAACCTTAAAGAAATATATGTGTTTTAATTTATTTCTGTGTCCTTTTGCATATATAATTATTTTCAACAGTATCTTGACAGAGTATCTCTTTGAAGTCACTTTAAACAATAATTAAGCTTAACATCTTTACTATAGAAAGCCTTGAAATAAAGACTTGAAAGTAATGACTACATTTTCATAGTGCACAATATGTCAACTGTATAATTGTTGTCTTGCATATGAAGATTATAAGAGGTTATCTGTCTTAAGAATCTATTTCAACAGGTATTAAACATGAAAAATGGTTGTTACAAAATTAATAAAAATGGATAGTAAACATTTAACATTTTTTGAGTTGGAAAAGCTAAATACATGTAGGCTTGGGCCTTATTGTACTACAGTTTATATAATTGTCTAGTGGGACATTTTAACAGTTTTATTACTTTTTCAACAATAAAGCAGCTTATTTGTAAGACAGTAGTATTATATACACAATTGAGATAGCTTTCTTGAAATATTTAGACTCCTAATCTCTTTTTCACCTTTTAAATTAGATCTTGATTATTTTCAGAACTGAAGTTTCTCCACAGTTCTTATAAACAATGATTCACTACTCCCTCAACACAGTTACAGAGTCCAGAGTTTACATTGTCTGGTCACAGAATCACCTATAAACACATTTTTAAGATGAAAAATATACTCATTTGACCTGGTGATTAAAGAATTTTTTATTCATTTGTGAGTTTTTGAAATATTAATGAAGGTAAAGCATCTTATTGCTTAATCAATTTAAGATCGTTTGACTTTAATGGTCTTGCACATTTTGAAATACTTGAACAGTCAAGCACAATTTTGACACCCATATCTGATATAGTTACTTAATATGAAGCCATTTCCAATCATATTTCTTCTCTGCTAACTTCCATTTATTTTTAGCAGACCAACTTTTAATGTGAAGTGCTATATATTATATATATGCAGCGCATAAGTATGAAATATTTATTTTGCTGTCATTGTAGGCCAGAAGAGGAGAAAAATGTGACTCAATTATTGGAGTAGATAGTCCTCAACACTTCTTAATAATAAACTTATAAGACACTGGGGATCTATAATTTCTGAAAGGAAAGCCTATTGATTTTGGAAATGATGATGACATAGGTGGTAGACACCCATGTAAGCTGGAGAGTCACCCTCCAAGACCTGTCCTTGAGTCACAACTCATGCATTTTGAAGTGTGAGATTTGCTGCAAAGAAAGGAGAGTTGTTTCTCTGCAAAATTAAACAAACAACTTTTAGTCGTTAGATTTTCTTTTTGTCTTTTTGAAACATCATCTCTCCATGCAGTTCTATGTTTCTGAGCTCTCTTTGTAGCCCAGGCTGGTCTCGAACTCACAACAATACTCCTGCCTCAGTCTCCAGGGTGCCAATCTTTAGATCTTCAGTACACAGTTCTACAGCTCACAGGTTTCCACTTTCTCCTTTTAACATAACTACCCTCTTTATAACTGCACCTACTTTGTCCATTGGGAAAGTTATCCATATTTTCTTACAAGCTAGAAAATCTTGACCTCCTAACCAGTATCGCTTTTTCACAAATGAGCACACGTTTTTACTCACTTGCAAGGTACTTGGGTAAAGTCGGAATAGCACTGGTTCAATTCAGAGAATAAAAAGGGCCACTTTTACTACTAAAAATTATCTCACTTTGAGCAAATCACAGCTTCTTTAGCAGTCTCTGGAAGGAGACAAATATGCCCTTAAAAAGAGTTTCTGTCTTAAGAGGCAATTAGAATGATTAGCTAAAGAACATGTGTGACAGCATTTGGCACCCAGTAAGCATTTGGTTGTGTTTTTCTTCAAGTTTATGTTTAAATTATTTAAATATGTTAAAAATATCAGACCTTTCAAACTTAATCTTTAAATCCAATATAATCCTATCATAAAAATTCTAGCAGTGAAAGTGACAAATTGTTCTAAAATTTGTTTTAAAAAAGTAAAGACTCAAGAATAGCCAAAGAAATACTAAAGGAAAAGAAAAAAAGTAGAAGATCTATAAACCAGATAAAATTATTTAGATCAATCTGTAGTATTTAAGGATTTAAAAATGGTCAGGGGACAAAATAGGCCATCCGGAAAGTTTCCAAATAGAGTCATTTCCCACATGGGAAAGGAACCAAAGCAGTATAAGAAAAAAAATTGGTCTTACTGATAGACAAAGTTGTATTAGACATTTCTTTAAGAAAAATATATCTTGACAACTATATTGTATGGTAATACAAAAATAAAACTAATCTGAATGACAGATATGCAAAAAGTAAAAAAATAGATACAGAAATAGTCCCAAGATGTCATAGCTTTTAGCAGATTAAAGGCATAGTTGGCTGGCTCCCAGGCAGAAAGGGCACAAATGTCTGGTTGAGGGAAGCTGCTGCTGTCATGGCAGCTGGGAGGCAGAGAAATGAGGAGCAGTGAGGGAGACAAATGCTTCCAGGTCATCACCCCAGTGACCGCCTCTTCCCATCAGAACCCATTTCCTGAATTAGTCCACTGATGTGTTCAACACTCCCATAACCCAATTTCCCCCAGAATCTCCACCTTCAAACTGATAAATATATGAAAAAAATATTCACTATCACTAATCAGCTGTATGAAATTGCCAACTAAAACCACAGTGACATATCACCTCATGCCTGTTCAAAAGCACTTTCATCAAAAGGACAAAAAATAACAAACGTTAGGGGGTAGGGATATAGCTCAGTGGCACAGTGCCTGCCTGGCAAGCATAAGGTCCTGAGTTTGATTCTTGGTACCAAAAGAAAAAAAAAAGCTCAGAGACAGAGACAGAACTCTTTTACACTGGTAGTGATAATATAAACTATAATATAGCCATATAGGAAGCAGTATGGAGAAAACAGAAACACCATGTGATAAACCAGTAGAGTTGAAACAAGTAGGCTGAGTGGGGTCTCCTGTAGTTGTTGCATATTGTGCACAGCATAGAAGACATGAAATAAGTCTAAGTGTTATGGCTGGGTGCGTGCATGGATGGTAAAATGAATGTGACATCTGAGGTGTGATCATAGAATACAACAAATGCTTACATTTTTAAAAATTACAGTAAAACGCGCATTGACATTAATCTCCCTCAAAATGCTCCCCTTTTCATTGGGAACACACATCCCATTTTTCTTGCCACTTTCTGAGGTGATTCTAGAAGTCCTTTTTCCTGAGTATCTTTAATCACCTACACTGATGTCCTGAATCAATTCTAGATATTTATGGCACTTTCTGTCAAATAAAAAAATTACAGTGTGTCCTCACCTACCTTGTTCCTTGGATCTGGCTCTGTGAGGCTTCTGGTTTTTCTCCAAAGCCAACATGGCCATAAAAGGTGATTGTTTTGAATTGATTCTTTTCACTGAAACAGCCACAAGAGCACAAGTGAAGACACTCGGTAAAGAGGACTCCAAAACTGCTTCAGAAAATGGCAAGAATGATGGGTGTGGGTTCCAGGCAAGAAACAGTCTTTGGAGGTGTAGTAATAACTGTAAATTTTCTATTTAAACATTTGCTACATTCTGCAATCACATCCCATATATATAACAAAATATCATGTAATCGTCAAGAACAAGAGAATTGTGTCATTTGCAACAAAGTAGGCAAACTGCAGGAAGCTTTGTTAAATGCAAGAAACCACTCACGGGCAGATGCATCCTGCGTGATTACATATATAAAATAAAAACTGGAACTCTTCTAAACATGGTAGAACAGTTGTGCAAGGGAGGGTTTGAAAAGATGTTGATCAAAGCATGCAAAGTCGAATTAAACAGAAGTGATAAGTTCAAGAGATCTACTTTAAAATATGGTGGCTGTACTCAATAATCTATTGTTTCCAAAATTGCTGCGCATGTCTTTTAAAGTTTCTCAGCAATAAAAGGAATATATGAGGGGAGGCATATCTTAGTGACCTCAATTTAGCTGATTCACAATGCATGCACACTTTTTAAAACATACGCAAGAAATATATAGACTTTTATCAATCAATTTATTAAGGAAAGGAACGAAGTTATGTAACTGACATGATAGAGAACAATTATCAGGTGGAGATTCAAGAGGAGATGCTGCTCTTTAGACTCGTGGAGAACTTTCATGGCTGAAAGGTGAAAGGCAGTCGGGGCCCATGCAGTGGGAAGGTTCTGGAGGACATGGCCTGCTCAGGGCCCGAGCCTGAAGCCACTGACGGTAGCAAGGCTGGGTCCTGGCAAATACAGCAACCCTGGGAGCCACGCCCCCATCCCCAGCTGTGACTTGTCATTTGTCACTTGCTTTGTTGCTCTCCAAAGGCTGCGTTGTTCACCTAGCCTGTATTTCACCTTTAAGCATTTGCCATTGATCCTCAGGTAGGAACCCAGCAGCCTTGGGTGTGTTTCGGTCCCCGTGGGGCGGTGCAGTGTGGAAAGGGCTCTCTACTCGTCTCTCTGACAGATGAGCCTTCAGACTCCACCAGTTGCTGACTGGTTGCTTTCATTTCCAAAGCTGATCAAACTCAGACTCTTTTAAAGGCAGAGTCCCCAGAGTCAGTGTTGGAGACTTGTGCTGACCCCAAGAGGGCTGTTCAGACTGTTATTCCCAATCTCTTCAGTGGTCCATCCACACTAGATGAGAGGTCTGGACCGAATTTTGATTAAAATTATGAATTTTCCCAATGGCTTTTTACCGCAACCTCTCCTGTTCCTGAGAACACTCACATCCGAATGCCTCCACACTCTTCTAGAAGTCGATTCCTGTGGCAGAGAAGAGAGTTAGTCGCTCACTTGGTAGATGACTTCTCCCTGTCCCCAAGCAGAATCTTTGAGCACGGGCTGCGGAGCTCAGGATGGGGACCACAGCCAGTGTCTCTCAGAACGAAGGCAAAGCTGTGCTCTGGAAGTGAGAACTGCATGGCGAAGCTGGGGAAGCAGCACGTGGTCCTCCACCTTCCTCTCCTGGTGTGAAGCCCACCTCACCGCTGGCGGTGGAGAATGGAGCCCGGATTCTCCCGGACTCTGAGACTGGGCCCTCTGCAGGAGAAGGAAGCTGCTCTTTGCTCCCTACTTCACTCTCATGGAGCAGGCAGAGTCAGGAATGCTCAGAGTCCTGCGCTCCCAGAAGACAACCCACTGGTGGCGGAGTGGGAGGACCCGGCGGTCACTGAGCCTCGAGGGGCAGGGAGGAGCAGTGTGAATTCAAAGACCCTGACCTTCCTCTCTAAGGGTGCTTGTCATTGCTCTCCTACAGGTGATTCTTCATTTGCTGTTTATCATTCGGCAATTCTTCCTGATTATTTCTAGAGGCTTTACAACAGTTTTGTCCCAGTTCACTGTGGGAGTTGATTGATGCAAGGCATGATATTGTGTGGCCAGAGGTTGATTTCCTTAAATCATAATTTTACAATTAACCATTAAAGAAATAAAATTCAGAAATAATTATCCTAAAGTGGGGAAAGTTAATTTTGAACGACTCAAAATGATGCACTAATGCAAAAATAAACGAGTAAGACTGTTAGAGTAAAATAGAGTGGAGTTAGATAATGATTTTTGCCCCAAATTGTATATTTCAGAATAATAAATATCTCGTGACAAGTGCCTCAAAATAAACATGTCTATATTTTTTAAAAATATATACTATAAAAGAAAATTACAACTGTGGGAAGCTTTATCAGCAAACACTTCTTTGAGGACTTCATTATTCATTTATTTGTTATTCATTTACTTACTATGTCTTGAAATTTTGATTTCAGAACAAATGCATCCAAACAATTATTTTTTATATTTATTTCTTTCATATCAGTTTCTTTGGCTTCTAAAAATTAAAAATATAACAACTTGCTTCTTTGGTATATTTTGAGTCTTTAAGGCTCACTAAGTATTATCTTAAGTAAAACAACCTTGTGACATATATTTGGAGGATATGCTTTAATTGAAACAAAACAGAAAGAAACAACTCCTACCCTTCCCACAGAAGAAAAAACAATTTCTTGCACTGTCCAAAAGATTTTGTATTATATCAAAAGATATATGAAGATGAGACAATATGTAGAGTTTATTTCTGTTGATATGGTTAATTTTAATGGATTAAGCTCATGCTTATAATAAGTCAAAAACAAATTTAAATAAAAAAAAGAATCAAAGGTGCTGGGATAACTCTGCCAAAGTCTTCAATCTAACAAAATGTTACCGTTCTTGAAGGTGGTTTGTAGGAAATGAGGGCTGGGTGTCAGTCTCTGTTGCTTGGTGCTCTTGAAATCTTGAGAGAACAGCGGACCTCTGCATGGGTCACACTATACACCTTACCCTTAGGAGCTTTCTGTGATTTGAACCTGTGGGCTTGGAGGCAAAAATGGGTGGTGAGAGTGGGTCCTGAGGAGTATTCCTGTTATCCTGCATAGTCAACACAGGATTAGTTTCCTCAGGCATGCTGGGAGATGCTAACACCACAGGGGATGGAGGAGGTGATGCCTCTGCCACTGTGGGTGGGGAAATCTCTTTCTCCGGCAAAATAATCTCATCAGCATCTAGAAACTCAACATCCTCAGCTTCCTCAGGGTCCTCTCACACATCTCCACCCTGATTATGGAATCCCATTTCTCACCTTTGCTTCAGAGGCCCTTTGAGGCTGAGCATTAAACTTAATTTCAGCTAATTGAATTGTGAAGGTCTGTGCTTGGGTTTCTGCAAACTCAGCCTTGTGGCTAAAAGAGAGGAGATTTTCTTTCAGGACACATTTAGAAACTTTTAAGTTTCTTATGTGTCTCTAGAGCTGGGAATTTGAATCTCTGATCTCTTATTTTCCTTTATTAATTTCTCCTCACAGCCAGAAGACTTTAAACTTCCTACAAATGTTTCGAGCTCATTGTCTTCCATCACTAGTGTGTCCAGAGATACTGAGACCAACCAACAAGCATCACTGTTTCCTACTCTGCCAAAAATATTCAAAACTTTCATGTATGGAGTCATCAAATTCCTGACCTTCACAAGTGCTGAATTAGAATAATCAAATGGATCTACATGGCCTATTAGTTTAAAAGGTTTGCACCAAGAATTATCAATATTCCCCAAGAATTAGGAGAGACCATGGTATCTCTAAGTCTCATCAAACTACAGAGCCAACTCCAAGCACCCCTAAGGCCATTAAAGAACTTCATCATTATGATTTTGTTTTTCTAGAGCCACTCCTGGTACCAGATTCTGCATCAGTGTTTTGCTAGAGAAACAGATATAACACGAAATATACAAATGAGTAAGAAATTAGAAGATTAGCTTACAGTGCTCACCCACTGAGTAGATGAGGAGACGTGTAGCAAGGATCTGAACAGTGGAGACTAATCTGGAGCTCACTGCAGCGTTCTGTGCAAGTGTTTATCAGCAGGCCAACGGGTCTCTGGTACAAGGCTGAAGAGTCTCTCTATGCCGGAAGACTGAAGGATCTGCTGTGGAAGCCTTAGAGTCTCTTCTGGAAGCCGGAAGATGTCCAAGCTGAAGGAAAAGACTGGAGCTCCTCTGAAGAACAAAATTCCATCCATCTTTCCTCATTTCCCCTTTGTACCATCCAGGTAATGAGCTGCTTTAGGGTGAAGCTTCCATGCCTTACGGTATAGAATTGCTTAGCAGATTTAGTTAAACCTCTGAACTTCTTAAATCGACAGTCAGCCACCACATCTACATTGGAATTCGTCCATTTATTTAAGATACATAAATGTTCAAGGTATTTTGCTCAGCATTGACTGTAAAGAGCATGAACTTATTAAGATATGGACCCACATCATGAACATAGAAGGGGAATGACAGACACTATGCAATTGCCACAACGTAGAGAATTATTTTGCCATGTGACTAGGAGAAAGCCATGAAGAAACTCTGGGGAAACTGTGACAAGCAAAAACCACACATAAAGAAAAAGCATTTGAGCTGGATGGCACCAACCAAGTAGAATTCCATTAGGTGGCAGTAGCAATAATAACAATAATAATAGCTCAAATTGTATTGTTTAACAAGTGCCCTAATATATGATCTTCTCATGTTTTAAATCATTTGGTATTTACTTATCTTTATATAATGTGATATATACTATTATAATACGCAACTTAAGGATGAGAAAGGTGAGATATATTTAAACCCATTATGTAATACCAACATCTTAAAATGAAAAAGCATTTTCCAATGTGGAGAAAATTTAACTTTTTGAAAGTTTCAACAAATGCATTTTCTGTAGGTAATACTTAATGTTAGATCCATAAGTCATACTAAATAGCCATTTGCTTCAGTAAAATGTTACTTTCTAATTAATCGTGTAGAGATCAAAGAAGACTCAGAGAGACCCAGAAAAGCAAGTGTGGACATTTCAGAAGTAGGAGAAGACAGCTGATTAAGTACATGTTACAGTAGATGCCTCCTCACAGCTAAAACATGAAGTTAGGAAAATGTTAAATCTGCTGTGTAACCATTCTAAATTTTGCACACATGCAGCATGTAAAAAGTTATGATTCTTCAAGTTCAAGTTCATTTCCCTATTACTTCATGAGAAAGAAAACTTCCTTATAAGAAGACTGGAAATCTTTTTCCATCTCCTAGGCCAGAATGGCTGCCCCACAGAATCAAATGTGAGAGAATCTGCTCCCCGAAGGCAGCACAGAGGAGACAAGGTGCTGAATCCCAGGGTTCCCACTGACTTCAGCAGCAGCTTCCCAGCTGAGCAGTGCCATGGATCATGGAAACCTACCAGCAGCTCCCCCTGAAGATGATGAAAGCAGGGGTTTCTCCCTTAGAGAACTGTCTTATTTCATTTCTGGAGTTTTCCTCTTTCAATACACTCCATGAGGAATAAATGAATAAATAAATAATTTCATGTTAAATACATACTTGAAAAATCCTATGAAGTTTCCTATTCAGAAAAGGCATGAATGGCATGGTGCCACCATGCACTGTTAGTATTTGGCATGTGTACATGTGTGTTTGTGTGTGTATGTGTGTGTGTGTTAATGTGTTAGCAAAATGTTACACATTGATCAGAGATACTCACTTTTTACTCTTTCTGAGCTCATGAGCTTGGATCCCTTTACACTGAGCTCACAATTCTCCCTGAAACAAGAGGCGCCTCTGTTCTCACAGCGACATGTACACAGGGCATCCTGAGGATGACACAGACAGAAGAGAGGCATCACCGGGATGGGACGGGCTGCACAGGTTAGCACCTCACAAAGATGGAGAGGAAAGAAAATGAAGCAGGGAGCTGTGTATGCATCAAACACAACAGCAAGAATGACCACCACCCCAGTGCCCAGTGTGTGGCTGAGGCGTCCTTTGTTTTCTTGGGGCTGAGAGGGCCCCCGCACCTTGTGGCCATGTGGGATTGTCAAAGTGCAGGTGCAGAAATGAGGTTCAGAGGAGAGGGACTGTGCTCAGGAGCTTGCAGCAGCTGTGGAAGCTCCGGATTTCTGCTTGAGAAGGTATTAAAGTGTCAAGCCAGTTGGAAGACAGGACTTGAACTGCACTTTCTATAACTCCCTAGCTAATATTAAAGGATGGAAGGGCAAATGCAATTATCTGAGGGGCTGAGGTAAACTCCTGTGCCCCATCTCCCCCAACCCGCTTGAGGCTCTGTGAGCCCTGGGACTGGCAGCTGTCCCTGTCTGACTCCCACGATGGTGGCAATCAGCCTGTCACCCTTTCTCCCAGATGGTCACATGCAACATCCTGTGAAGCAGAACTTGAGGCAATTTCCAAGGAATAAGGCTGAAAATGACAAAAGACTCTCCCCTGAAAAAGGAAGACGATATTGAACCCTCACTTTAGCCTGGAATCTATTGCTCACCAGTCTTCCTCTGTCCCCGGCCCTGCCCTGTGGCTATACAGAGCCCAGGCAGCTAAGAAAGCACCACTTTGCACAGCTGCCCCCAGCCTGCTGTAACCTCAGGCCTCTGCTGGGTTCAGTCAGTGGAATTTGCATTGCTGCAATCCATACTTCCATTAGCAGAGTGACAGAGGCGCCCTGCTCTGACTCCTGCTCCACTTCAGAAGGAGGAGAGGAGCGGCTGAGCAAACCACAGAGAGGAAACCATATTTTCTTGCTCTGCTGTGCTGCCTTCTGGGTAGCCCTTCTGTGAGGTCACAAAGTTAGACACAGGGCCAATATTTAACTTTTACACTTACGTAAGTAATGAATAACTTCAGTGTGAATGAGTATACAAGTGCAAATATTGGCATAATAGATAAGTACCTCCATGTAATATTTTGAATATGCATATATTGCAAATTACTGTTATATATTTAAACTTCAAATGCAATGGGGAAAGCTGTTTATTGATTTTCTAAATCAGGCGGCCTTACCTGTGTGCCAACCTAATGCTCAGTCCATGGACTCAAAGAGCTTAGTCTGGGGGAGGCAGATCCGTACTCATCAATTAGAAAAGAAGAATGATAAGCCCTTCTTAATGGTACCACAAAGTGCTTTGGAATCTGATAAAAGAATGCCTAATGGAGAATTGAATGAATTAAGATACAGTCTTTTGATATCAATGTCCTTCTGTTTTACAACTGAAATCAAGTCATTAAAGTGATGACACAAGGAGTTACTACAGGCTTGGGAAACAAGACAACACCCAGTCCAAAGGAGGAGGCCCTGTAAGATAATATAGTGGCCAGTCACCACATAGTTTGTATAGTTGTTTCATAAGAGAGCTTCATTTCCTGTTCCTTACAATGCTCAGAAAGGTTAGATTTGATTTATGTTATCAAAAGAGAGTCTCTTTTCCCAACTGTGAGTAGAATCCAGTTTTCAATTATTTACTGAAAGCACTCTATGGTACTCTTATTATGGTATTTCCTAGGGCTCTTGTTACTATTTCTAAATCCTCTTTAGATTGTAAATTCCAGTGGGTGGATTTTTTTTGGTCTCATTTTTTTTATATCATAAACTCCTCATCAGCACACATGGTAACATAGATGCATAACAAGTACTGAGTTGACTGTTGGAATTAATGTCTCTTCAGGGGAGGTAAACTAAAATTTGAAGATTGAGCAAGTATTTATACACATGTTGCATGTGTGTGTGCACACTTCTGCTCTTATGATATGCATGCCTTTGGACACTGTGTGGTGACCAAACAAGTATGAAGCTATAGAGCATTTATTGTAGTGCCAGTTGTCACATAATGAAGAGAAAAGGAAATTCAAATAAGAAGAACAAAACTCAAAAACCGGAAATATGATAGCAGCAAAATGTTCTCAGTTATGTTAGACCATTTTGCTATATATTTTTTATCTTTTAATCCCTTCACTTTCCATTTTATCACCCTAATCACTACCTCATACATGTTACCTCATCTACTGAATAAATTATTACCCCTTAAGCTGCCATTTCCAATTCCTTTGTTCTTTTCACATCATTCTTCCAACACAAGATGAAATTTTATATATGCACACACATACACACAGAGCCCCATGGAAAGTAGGGGAATTCATTCATATTAAGTGGTTATAGTTGGAGAGAAACAGATTTCCTACACTTTCCTTCTCTTCCTTTCTGATTTCAGCTACTTTATTCTATTGGTCTTCTTCAGTTAGAACTGTCTACACTTTTGCCAGTTATGTTTTTTGTTTATCCATACTAAAATAAAAACGTGTGTGTGTGTAAAGTTTAAGCAGAGAAAATGGGGTAATGTTTTTAGAATGTACTTTGATATATATATATATATATATATATATATACACATATATACATATATATGTATATATATAGAGTCAAAGCTTGTAGAATGAGTGATATTTTCAAAATTCCATGTGTATATAATTTTGCTTGAAATCAAAGTCTTAAAGTAAAAAAGTGTGAATTCATCCATGTTTTATAGACTATTAGGTACACAGTGGGTGCTTAATAAATGTTCAGTAAAAGTAATCTACTCCTAACCAATCATTCTCTGTCTGCAATTAAACAATGGCTTGCCAAATTATGAGCAAGTGGTTTGCATTAGATTATATTTTCCTAGGCACAGGCAGAGGATTTAGCGTGCGCTGTGCATTGCAGATCTTCCTCAGAGGGACTGACTGTGCATTTAAATAGATAAAATCCCAACCTGCACCCTGAAGGGAGATTGTGAAAGCTAAAAGCAGCATTCAGCCTGACTGTCTTTGCTTTCTTGTTCACTTCCTTGCACCTAAATTTCATTATTTCCTTTGAAATTAATAAAGGCCTCTGCGTTTTGAGCAAATCATTCCTGTACTTCAAACTGGTAAAAATTTCCCATGCTAGTTGTAAGTTTTCTTATCAGTAAGACCTACACAGATTGTGTGTGTGTGTGTGTGTGTGTGTGTGTGTGTGTGTGTGTGTTTTGCTTATATTTTGTTGATTCACATTTTAAAAATTTGGATTGAAGTATACATTATGTTTTAATTGCAAGTGATAAGAGACCTTCCCTTTCTAATGTGAATGATTGAGTGCTTTGTTTGAAAGAGATATGGAAGACTCATGAGCACTCTTACAAATTAATTATAAAACCCTAGACTATAACTTAATGTCCTGTGGTCTATCCCTCTGTCTAAGGAATCCCTCTTTGCTTTATTTCTATTCTGGATTATCAAAGTATGCAGAAAATTTAATGATGAAGTAGTGTCTTCAGAAGTCAGTTCCTTATTTTTATTTGTAAGACGGTCTAATTATGACTGAGTCGTACATGTCACTCACTGGCATTGCTCTACAGTCACCAAAACAGCAGCCTACAATCTGTCATGTGGTTGCTCATTTATTAAGGTAGTTCTTATGTCTGCATACACTGAACTTGCTTGGTTACCAATGATTTTCACACTATGAAAGCCGATGACAAGTATTCAGTTATCGTGCTTTTTAAACTGCTAACACCAATCATCCCTTTTTCACATAGTCTGTTTTGTTTCCTTGCCTGGACTAACACCATCTATTCCTCCTCAGTCTCTTTGCAAACTCCTCCTCCTCTTTCCAAGTCATCACACACCATGCACCTGATGTCTCATCTCTTGGAATTCTTTTCTAGCTATATTCACACCTTTCATGATTTTTTTTTTACTTATCATTGCTTTAAAATTCCATCAATAGTTAAAGATCCCAGAATTCATATACCTTTTAAATCCTGATGCTTTACTTAAATCTCTACTGGAACCTAAGGCACATTACATTTCCAAATTGAAATCTTTGTTTTCTCCCCATCTCCATAGCCTGCTTTTTAAACGATACATCATGATTCCACCACTTTAACCTGCTTGCTCAGGATGAAATACCTAAATCCTTACAATTTTTGTTTATTTTATTCTGTCACCATAAAGAATGATTGCCAACAAACCCTGTGTGTGTGTGTGTGTGTGTGTGTGTGTGTGTGTGTGTGTGTGTGTGTCTTGGTTCATATTTCTGGTAAAATTTGGATTCAATTATGCATTATGTTTTTTTTCTTAAAGAAGACATTTGTTGGCTTATTTTTAACAATTTATTGAGAATGCAAAAATAATAGTTTTCATAGTTAACTGCATGATGGTGAGTTATGTCTGTTTTTATGTCTTTTTGAATTTAAGTTTATTTACAATTTAAGTAGACATAATGACCTTGTTTATTTCAGGAAATTTGTGTCTATGTATAATTTATCTTGTTTCCTCATTTTTTTCTCATTCCCATCTCCTCTTTTCAAGCCTCCTTCCCCTCAACATTCACCAAGCTCAGTTTTCATGTAATCCTTCTTTTCTCATTTTTTTCTTTCCCTTCCTTTCCCGCTCACCCTTCCCTACTTCCCTTTTTTTGAACAGTTTATTCCAATTTCACGATATCGACTGTGCATTTAAATTCTTATTTACATTTTCAGTTCCTCATATCAGAGTGATAATACAATATTTACACTTATGTGTGCAATTTGTTTCACTTACGACCATGGTCTCAAGATCCATCCATTTAGCTGTAAATGTCTCAATTTTATCTTTCTTTATGGCTGAATAATACTCTTCTATATAAAAAAAACACATCTTTTTATCTATTCACTAGTTGATGGGCATTTGAGTTGCTCCCAAGATTTAACTATTACAAACTTTGCCACTATAAACATGAATGTGCATATATCACTGTGGTATGATACTTTTAATCAACAGAGTAAAAGACCAAAATAGAATGATCATCTCAATAGAAAAAGATAAAGCATTTGACAAAGTCCAACACCCTTTCATGATAAAAATCTTACAGAAAGCCAGGGATCTAGCTCAGTGGCATAAGCACTTGCCTGGCAAGTGAGAAGTCGTGAATTCAATCCCCAATACAAAAAAGAAAAGAAAAAATATCTCATGGAGAATTGGAAGAGATGATCTTTACCTCAATCTGATAAAAACCATCTATGACAAACCAACTGCCAACATCATACTAAATGGTCAAAAACTGAACTTTCACTCTAAAATCAGAAACAAAGCAAGGATGTCCACTATCACCACTCCTATTCGGTAATAGGAGTTCTGCAAACTCCTAAAAATTCCTGCAAACTCCTGCAAAATTCAATCGTTCTGCAAACAATAGTCAGAGCAATTAGACATGAGAAAGAAATAAAAGGAATAATGGTAAGAAAAGAAGAAATTGTTATCATTATTTGCAGATGACATGATACTCTTCATAGAAGATGCCAAGAACTCCCCAAAAGACTTCTAGATTTATATTGTTGACTTCTAGATTTAATAAACAGATTCAGTAGAGTAGCTGGATTCAAAGTAGCATTCCTCTGCACAAGCAACAAATTCACTGAGTAAGAAATTAGGGAAACCACACCCTTCAAATAGTATCCAAAAAATTAAAATACTTAAGAATCAATCTAACAAAAGAAGTGAAAGATCAACACATTGAAAATTATAGTTCCCTGAAAAAGAGATCTAAGAGGACAATAGAAAATGGAAAGATGTCACTTACTCTTGGGTAAGAAGAACCAACACAGAGAAAAGGACCGTACTCTAAAAATTGTTAAACAGATTTAATGCAATCCCAATCAAAATACCATTAGCATATCATAAAGAACTAGAGAAAACATTCTTAAAATTCACTTGAAACTAGAAGAGACCTAGAATAGCAAAAGCAATCCTGAACAACAAAGGCAAGCCAGGGGCCATCATGATCCCTTTCCTGAAATTATACTACAAAGCTACTGTGATAGAAACAGAATGGTACTCATAAAAAACCATATCCAATGAGTAAGGGAACAGATTAGAAGATGTAGACACATCTACAAGCACACTCAGTCACCTTATTTTTTACAAAGGTGCCAAACATGTGCACCAGAAGAAAGATAACTCTTTAATAAATGGTGCTGGTAAAACTGGCTTTCCACATGCTGAAGATTAAACCAGACCCATGTCTATCACCATGCAGTAAAGTAAAACCAAAATGGATCAAATATATAAATATTAAAATGAAAACACTAAATCTCCTGGAAGAGAAAACAGGTAGAACTGTAGAAGACATAAGCATAGCCAAAAACTTTATGAACAAAACCTAATTGTATAGGAACTATCACAAAGAATCAGAAACTGGAATCTCTTCTTATTAAAAAGCTTTTGCACAGCAAATGAAATAATCAACAGAATGAAAAGATAACCACACTGTGGGAAAAACTTATGCCAGCTGTTCTTCACATGAAGACTAATATCTAGAACATATACAAAGAAATGAAAAATATCAGATGCCCCAAATTCAAAGACCCAATTGAAAAATGGGCATTGAGATGACTAAGTACAAAGAGCAAATAAGTAGATAAAAAATGTTCAACATCACTGGTCACTTGAGAAAGGCAAATTAAAACACTGCAATTCCATGTCACTTCAGAAAAAATGGCTACAAAAATTGCTAATGGGGCTGTGGAGAAAAGGAATGCTTCTCCATTGTTGGTGGGAGTGTAGACTGGTATAACCACTGTGGAAATCCTCAGAAAACTAGATTAGTGGTTCCATTTGATATGTTATGTTTTAATTGGTGCTATTTAGTTGATGTGAAAATGTGTGATACATAATAAATATTGCCATCATGTGCTCATGATGTGTCTATATGTCTGGGCTGGTATAAAAAACTGCCATATACTAGGTGCCTTCCACAAAATTTGTATTTCAGTTATGGTGACTGGGAAGGCAAAACCAAGGAGACAGAATTTCAGTCTCATGTGGACACTGTTCCTGGCTCATAGACAGTTGCTTTTTCTGTGTGCCATCACATGGTAGAGGGAAGAATTCTTGGAATCTCCCTTGTAAGGCCACTAACTCCATTTACAATGGTTCTGCCCTCGTGATCTGACCACCTGACAGAGATTTTGAAATGAATTTTAACATGAATTTTAACACAAATATTTGGCCCATAACAATCACCACAAGAGGATGGAAGCCAAACATTAATGATGGCAGGAGAAAAAGAGAAGCTTGAGACTTGATGATAATTTCTAATTTCTAGATCGTCTTTAGCAGATTCAGTTTACGCAACAGAAACTCTTCCTTTTCAAAGTCCTGCTTTTCATAAGAGTTCAATGCAAAATGATTGCAGTACAGATGCACTGTACTGACCTCCCTACTTATTCTCTTAGGGTAATTTTATCAAAAATGAAAACATGATTACTTTACATGTGTACATAGGCACACAATCCGCCAGTAGTTTTCATGATGGCTTGTTTTAAAAAGCTGAATGTATTGGCCTAACCTAACAAGGACTGTATGGTCCATGCCCTAGCAAGCTGTTAGAATACTTCAGCCAAGTTTTCTGCCACTAGCCCTCCCCATCTCAGGTAAACTAGCTTCAGAGTTATTTTAGAGCATGCTAAGAACATTTGCACTTTAGAATATTTGCATGTGCAGTTTGACCTGCTTAGAATTCCCTTCCCAGCCACATCTCTGCGTGACATTTAGGCTTTTTTTTCCTATCTTTTCCTCAAATGTCTTTTCCCAGGGCCCTCGAGCACTTTGTCACCTAGCAGCTTCTTCCTAGTTTGTTATCACCTCACTTTACAGTTGGTGTTTTATTTACTTTTTTTTTCCTAAATCCTCATTAGCAATTGTTATGGCTTATATCTACGTACTCTCCTCCCCACCAAAGACATATGCACTCACAGGTAAAGCTTTGGGGAGTGATTGGGTCATGGATGTGTGATATGGGATTAGTCCACCAATGGGTTTATAGCTGGATGTCATGTTAGGAGGTGAAGGCTGGTGGGAAGAGGTGGATCACTGTGGACAAGTTATAGATAATATAGACACACATACAGATATTGGCATAGGTACAGGTATTGGTATAGGCATAGGCATTGGTATAGGTATAGGTATAGGTATAGGTATAGGTATAGGTATAGGTATAGGTATAGGCATAGGCACAGGTATAAGTGTAGGGATAGGCATAGATACAGGTAAACCACTACTCCCTTGAGCACCACTGCTTCTTGTCACCACTGCTATGCTCTTCTGTCATGCTGAGCTGCCTTGGCATCAGCCAATTATGGACTGAAAACTACAAAATGTGAGCCAAAATGAACCTTTCCTCTTTTAACTTGTGGGTGTTAGGTATTTGTTCCAACAATGAAAAATGCAGCTAAGAAAACAATTTTGGCTGGGCTTTGTTTCTTTAATTTTTAGTATATCTGTTGCCTATAACAGTGCTGGGAACATTGCATCTAACCAAGAAGTCCACTGTTGAGCAAAGGAAGTACAGAATTGAGCCTACTGGTTACATCAATACCGAGATAACCAGAAACTTCACTCCCCGTAGGCTTTCGAATGTCTTGTTAGTGGTTGTTTTAAATAGCAGCTCAGAGGCCATGCAAGAATGGGGAAGGTCATCTTTCAAAGACAAAAATATGACACACACTTTTCACTGAAGATATATATGTATATCTAGTGAGGAGCAATCTCTCATCAGGAGGGCAGGCAGGACACGGAGCCTGAGGTGCAGTGAAACTTCACAGACCTTTCCTGCAAGAACCAGCAGAGTTGAGAGGGAAAGTCCTGATCACTAACTCAGCTATACAGGGTGCCTTTATCTTAACTCCTACATCCCTTGTGGAGACATCAACTCTAATTCTTATGAACAGTAACTCTGTCCGCAGTGCATGTTTTCAGAGGACTTTATTGCAGCCTCTGTTTAGTGTTGCTTGAAGAGTATTGTTATCTGTGGGTCTACTGAGACATTCTGCTTACCAGTACACATTGCAGTGTTTTTTCATGTATTTTTTAAAGCTATTAATATCTAAATATACAATAAAATACACTCAGAAGGGTGATTTTTATTACCCACCAATGTTAATTTAAGCTTCTAGACCAATTTTATTTTTGTTAAAGTGTATTCAGTTTTAAAACTGAAAAAGTCTATTTTTATGTTAATGAGAATATAATTGACCATATCATTATAAACAAATTATTCATTTTTTCAAAATATGTGTATACTATCAGTTACAAAATCAGATCCTAATAATATATACACAAATTAGGGATAATTATGATGTTAGGAGGATACGCCTGTCTATATTTTCTTTGACAGATTATATAAATTTTGTAGGTGTTTACTTTTCAAAATTAGGAGATACCAAGATCTGTCAAAATACACGTATTGCAGCAGGAAATGAGCAAAGGTTGGAGTCATGCAAAATTTCAGTAATGACAGCTGAAACCTGGCTCGTTTCCATTTTTATTAGGAATCTGAATTTAGCTTATGCTCGCTTAGAAGTTCATTACCTTTGCAGACAAATATAATCTAAAATTTATGCCATTCTCCACCTTTTCATTCATTCTCACTATGATTTAATGGAGTATTGGCTCAGAATAAAATGCTATTTTCTCATTCTCATGCAATTAACATTGTTGATTGAGCATTTATGTTGTGAGGATAAAGGCTTTAAAATGTAAGAAAATACTGGGCAGGTATTTTCCTCTTCCACCTATCCGAGCCTTTGAGGTTGAGAGTCCAGGTGAAATCCGTAACTGTAATGTTTAGAACTTTGTCAGAAAAACAAACAAGGAAGCAAAACACAAGGACGCAAAGCATCTAATTAATTCATCAGTTCTGAGGAGATGCACAGGAAAGTGCAGCCGTCAAAGAGCTCAGAGGTTTGCCAATTGTAACAAAATTGTGCTCATCTTTTCCATTGTTTGTACTTGAAATTTTTGTGGAAGACAGTTGGTGACTATGAATTTATGCTGAACTAGTTTTTTTTTTTTTAATCTGTACCAGGGATCAAACTCACAACGGTGAGCTTGCAAGGCAGGCGCTTATGCTGCTGAGCTAAATCCCCAGCGGTGATTATGAATTTAAAAGTCCTTCTTATTATCCCTAAGAGAACTTTGTTTCATGCAGTAACAGGTAACTTCAAGCCCTATGCTTGCTGCCTGGTGGACTAGATTTGGTTCCTCAAAAAGAGTTTACCAGTGTCTGTTCCTGAGCTACTGCCTACTGGACATATTTCTGCCCCCTCCTCACATTAAAACCAATTTCAGTTTCCATCTCCCCAAGAAGAATAGTGTTTTAAATCTTAAGGTAAGATAAAGTTTGCCAAAATTATTATGTTGTAAAGAAGAAAATCATCCAATGCTACAATCTTTGTGAAGCCTTTAGTATTACAGCATATTCTCATATTTACTTCGTTGTGAAAATTAAATCATATACTGAAGTAACTTATTTAGAGATTGCTGAACTAATGACAGTTTCAGATGCTAGAAAGCCCCTTCACCAATGGAATCCATTACAAACAAGTTTAATGTGATTCTCCCAGTTGTCTGTTTGTTTTTGTGGTGCTGCCATGACCATCATAGTGAGCTATATTCCCAGTCCTTTTTATTTTTTATTTTGAGACAAACTTTCTCTAAGTCACAAAAGGTACGTTGGTTGGGCTTAAACGTGCAACCTTCTACCCTGGGTCTCCCAGAGAGCTGGGTTTGCAGCCATGTGCCCTCATGCCTGGCATTCCTTTCATTCTTAAGCTATGATCTAGAATCACAAGAGTTGATATTGTTTTTAGAAAAGGTAAAATAAGTGACGCAATAAATGGTCAAGTTACAGAAATCACAAACACACACCTGTAAGACAAATGGAAAGCCAACGCCTTTAAGCTATGGAATTATAAACCTGTGGCCTAGAATTGAGTTGTAATAAAAGTATAAACAAATTCAAAGGTTATCCAAGCAAATAAGGGTCCCATATAAAGTGCACTGGTCGTTTTAGATAAATTGCCAAACTTGACTGTGGTGATGGCCATAACTTGATTTTGCCCTTGTGAAAATTTATGCTGAAACTTTGTGCAAAAAATGTCAAGATGTGCTTAGGTCACAAGGGCTCAGGCTCTGCCGTGGATCAATGCCACTACAAAGGGCCCTACGAAAGGAGCTGGGTCCCTCCTGTCCTCTGCCTTCCACTGTGTGAGGCCACAGTATCCTCCCACTACAGAGGATGCAGCCTCCAAGGGACCCCCTCTTTAGCAGAGACCAGCCCCTCACTCAACGCTGAACAGGCCAGAACTTTGGTCTGGGATGTCCAGACTCCAGAGCTGTAGAAAACAAAGTTCTTTTCCACGTCAATTACACAATCTGGGGTATTTTGTTATAGCGGCGCAGAAGGCTAAGGCAGTGACTCATTTCTAGGATAATAATAAAGAAGTTATTTGTGAAGGAGAGAATAAGTTGCTTTTATTAAATGTAAAAGAAGAAAATAATATTTAAATGAAGATAGCAATATCGTGCAAATCTTTAGATCTCTATTAACTAGTCCATGAAGCTGATAAACTCAAGGCATCTCTTGCTAACTTGTATTTCTGTTTTCTCAATGATCAGGCAGGTGAGTGGAGCCTGATGAGCATAGCTGTGTGACCGACGGCACACACCACTCTTGGTGACCACGCAAGTAACCAACTGGAGGCCACACCGAGCCAAGTGAACCTATTTGTGTCTGTAACAGCAACACACATTGCTATTTGTGAGCATGCTACAGAACGCTTCATATTGGCCGCTGTTGTAACGAATGCTAACTGACTAAATATTGTGTGCTATGTGAGATACATCATCTGTACACCAGCCAATTTTATAGTGCAGTAGACTTAGTGAGAAACTGTCCTATTGAAGTTCACAGTTCACTGTTCTGCCATAAACTCTTAGATATAAACCTCTATACTTATAATGAACACTCATAGTCCTCTTGCTTCTTACTAACTACAAGACTGATGATAAGTGGTATTTAACAAATGACATAATGGATGGTACAGAAAAAGAAAGCTTCCTCAGTCAAACAGAAATACTCAAACTATTGTAAAAGATATATGATTCAAATAAATCAAGACCTATCTTTAGCAGTGTATTTTTAATGACTCAAAACCTGAGCAATGAATGCTAGACTTGGAAAAGAAAAAATAATCTGTATTTCAAAATTTGAGCATGGTATGTTTTTCTAAGTAAAGAGATCTCTAGAACAATGTTAAATAAAAATCCAGAACCTACAACCCTACTTTAAAATAACATTATTAGTTTCCAGCTCCAGAAAATATATATTTACTGATACTTAACAGTCCCTATCAATGTTCATACTGCTTGGAGATAATAAAAATAGAAGATTAAAGATTAGACCTTGTTTGATCTGCCCAATTAGGAAATTCACAATGACTATGCATAATCCTGGCAGCAGTGCTCTCCACGAGTAGCATTTGGTTCCCTGCTAGTAGCTATGTACATTTTTACAGAGTTTTTGGAATGTAATTTGGCAGTATAAGGTAACTTTTAAGATCTTCATCTATTTTGATTCACAACTCCCAATTTTAAGAAAAGCATACTGAATTGATAGTTAGAGATATATTATAAAACTAGCTATACATTTATAATATTCCTATTAATTTCATAACTGAATTTCATATCCAAATAGAAGAGAATATGTAAACACATTTTGGTAAATCTAACTGAAAATGGTACACATATGAAAAACACAGTATAGAGAGTAGCAAAACATGGAAATTTCATATTGCATGTTAGATGTAAATAACCTACATAAGCTTAAGAATAAAAGCCTAAAACTGGTAGGATATGCAAAAACTCCACTATAAACACGAGTTCAGCAAAGAGCACAAGAATAAATAGCAACATGTCAACTTTGCTAACTATAATTCAGATTTTTAAAAAGATAACAGCTTATGATTCTTACTCAAGTTTTCCCTTAAATGCAAAGACAACAGGTTACAAATGTAACCAGCACAGACACTCAGATGTTTACCAAAAATTTATTATTTTTTATCCATAGTTAATCAGATTTTCCTTCCAAGCCTCCAAATGACTGATTAGCCTAGAGCAGTAATTAAGTTAAATAGATAATCTGACACTGAGAAACAAAATAGTTGCACTATCTTAAAAATACTCAGCACTTTGGGCCAGGGATTTAGTTCAGTGGCTTAAGTGCCTGCCTGGCAAGTGCGAGGTAATGAGTTTGATCCCCGGTACCAATAATAATAATAATAATAATAATAATAATAATAATAATAATACTCAGCACTCTAATTATTCATCTTCCTCCTTTATAGCCTAGCTTCCATGATCTTTTTACTATATTAACATTATTTTCTTTCTCAGAATATTAGGTGATTAGAACCATACACTGTGAAACCTTTCCAGATGGGCTTCTTTTGAGCAGTAATATGCATTTAAAGTTCCTCCATCTCTTGTCCTGGTTTGATAGTGCATTTCTTTTTTTCAATTCTTTGATATACCATAGTTTATTTACCCATACATCTACTGAAGACCACCCTGTTTGCTTCCAGATTTTGGAAACTCTGAATAAGATTGATATAAACAGCTGTTTAAAGGTTTTGTGTGAACCTAAATTTCCAATTCATTGGATAAACACCAAGGAATACTATGGCTGGTTCATATGATAAGAGTTTGTTCAAATTTGTAAGAAACAACCAAACTGCTCCCATTTTGCACTCCCACCAGCAATGACTGAGAGCCTTGTTGCTCCACATCCAGGTCAGTATTTGGTGTTTTGCCTGGCAGCCATTTGAATAGGCAGGTGACTCTTTTCTGTTTTAATTTGCAATTCTCTGAACACTTTTTCATAAATTTATTTGCCATCTGCCTGTCTCCTTTTCAAGATATCTTGGAGAGATGTTTCTTTCACCCATGTTTAAATCAGATGTTTATTTTTCAATTGTTGAATTTGAGAAGTTCTTTGTATATTTTAGATAACTGTCCTTTATCAGATATGACTTCTACATGGAAGTTTCACAGAAACTTTGCTGCGTATTTATAGAAAAAGTAGTGGAATACAATACTGAGAATGGCAATCTTGGAGGAGTAATTCTCATTTTTCTTTCATTTTTTATCCTTGAATTTCTGTAATGATCCTATAGATTACTATAAACAATATTTATAAAATGGGAAAAATAAAATAATAACCGTTAAATCATGTCAAGAGCAATTTCTCCACACTTTCATCTCAACTGACAATTATATTTCTTAAGAAAGTCTCAAAAACACCCAAGCTTGAAAAGTAAGAAGTTGAAAGGACAGTCCACTTATTGTCAGAAAATGGAAGAAATTACTATCTGAGTAACTGTAAGACAAGAGTGTGAGAGTGAAAGTTGGTACCTCTGTTCATAAAGTTAGTATCAGCATAGAATGCAACTGATAGTTTTCCTTTACATGAAGCCATATTACCACTTATAACTCAATCAGTGTTGGTTCTTACATCTTCCTCATGACAGCCACTCCCTTCTCTTCAAACTACTTCCGTACTGTGGAGTAAAAGCGCAGACATCTGCTTGGGGTAAGTCCACACGCTCTGCATGCTGCATATAGCCGTCCACTCCAGGCATTGCTCTACTTTCTGCACCCCCTCGCTTCCCACTGCTTGACACTGCGTGGAAGTTTGTGGCCCACTCTTTCTCTTTCGTGTTTTGCTATCCCATTGCTATCCCATTTGCTATCCCACTGCTCTTTGGGACAGCAGTAGAACTTGCTGCTACTGAGCCCTACCGATCCAGTACAAATGACACAGAGCTGCAGCGCTAAAGCTGTGTGGTGGTCTACGGAAATAAACAAGCGAAATTCGGTATGTTTGCTTCTTGAATTTGTTTTCTTTTGTTGA
Organism: Dolichotis patagonum; assembly: GCA_004027295.1. NCBI lineage: Eukaryota > Metazoa > Chordata > Mammalia > Rodentia > Caviidae > Dolichotis > Dolichotis patagonum. The sequence continues at coordinate 33,898 of PVJX010018984.1, forward strand.
GACAGTTCAGAGTAGCTCAGGCTAACTCTGAACTCACTGTGTAGCCCAGACTGGCCTTGAACTCACAGCAATCCTCTTGCCTCAGTCTCTTGAGGGCGAGGATTACAGATGTGCACCAGTAAGGTGAATCTATTCGTTTTAAAGATTTGTTCAGCTGGTTTTGGTTATGCCTTTAAGACTAACAGTAAAGGAAATACACAAGTGACCTTAGTCTCAAACCATCCCTCTGGGGAATTATATGGCAAAGAGTCTAGGGAAGTTTGAAAAAAGGTAAATATTCTAAAGTGAGAGATTGGATAAGCTTTTATTGAAAATGACACTTAAACAGTGTTCCATAAGGTACATAGATATAGCTTTAAAAAACAACTCTAGGACAGTCTGATTCTCAACAGATAGAATACCCCAAATGAAAACTGAGTTAATAAGCACCATGACTTTGTATTTAGGAACTGATTGAGGTCTAGGTAGCTAGAGACTGATGAATGTAAAAAAGCAAATGGGTCCCACATTATAAATAGTGCTACAAATTATGCTATGTACTTATACCTTTATCCTAATTAGTCCAATGCTTTGGAGACATTGGGAGTTTGGAGTAGTAGTTTGTGGAGGAGAGACTTTCAGATACAAACTGACAGAGGGTTAAGTATAGACAGAGGAAGAGTAGTTAGGAGGATATGGAAAACAACTGTGGATGGCAGACAGTAAAAGCTTTCAGTAGGGAGAAATAGATAAAGCTAGAAAGAAACAGAAAGATTCAAATATACATTAGGAGGAGCATTTGGCAGGACTTGTTGGCTGAATCTAGTTTGGAAAGGAATTAAAGATTGCTATCAGATTTTACCACTAACAAAAACAAATACCCCAAAACAGAGCTGGTGATATTAACAAATTTTGCAGAGTTAACTATTTTCAATTTTTGTTTGATATCATTATTGTTCCGTTTATAAAGACAAGTGGTCCAAGCAGAGGTCAGGGGAAGTGATTCAGAGAATATCTTTCTTTTGAAAACAATATTTTATGGTAAAGTGAAGCTCACTGCAATGGTTCTGTTTGATCTCGGTTATTCCAAAGAATGGAGAAATACTGAGTTTTTTTCAACATACATTCAGCTCCCATACACATAGATTTCTTTACTTTCAATAGTAGTAAAACAATTTGGTGATTTTGAAAAACACTTTGGAAGTACAGCACAAGGGATTTGCCCATCCTTCAAACTGCTTAAGCATAAGTTTCTGACCTGATGACTCATCATCTGTATTTATTAAGGGTTTGCTTTTGATTTAAAAAGAACATTCTATAAAGTCTTATATACTCTTATCAAATCTCATATTAGGGAGATTATATGGTATTTACCCTTGTGAGTTTGGTTTATTTCACTTAAGAGAATGGTCTCAAGTCGTGTCCATTTATTTATAAATATCTCGATGTGATCATTCTTTATAGCTGAGTAGTACTCCATTGTATAAAAATGCCACAACTTTATTATCCATTCCTCAGTTGATGGGCACTTAGGTTGTTTCCAAGATCTGGCTATTACAAATTGTGCTGCTATAAACATGGGTGCACATATATCACCGTGGTATGATGTTTTCAGTTCTTCTGGGAATATGCCTAGAAGCGGAATAGCTGGGTCAAATGGGACTTCCATACCCAGCTTTTTGAGGAATCTCCAGACTGACCTCCACAGTGG
>PVJX010018985.1:0-35692 GCA_004027295.1 Dolichotis patagonum
CTCTTTCAAAAAAAAAAAAAAAGATGCTATTTTTGTTGATCAGATTGGCAAAATAATCTAAAAGTTGGAGATTTTCTTACATTGTTTGGACATTTCTGGTGCATGAAAATGGAAAAATAATTTTATGGAGATAATTGCAAAGTATTTATTAAACTAATAATCACACTTTTCCTTTAGTTCAATTATCTGATTTCTAAAAATGTATTGACAAATATACCTGCACACTCAAAATATGTGTATATCACATATATGATACATTCATTAAAGCTTTCCAATGTGTGGCCAAATATTAGACTATTTCAATAACTATTCAATAACTATTTCAATAGCCTTATACAAATACAAATTTGTATTTGTACAATACAAATTTGGCTGGGTGACCATGCATCTAAAAATGTAATACTTTGCCCTTATTTTTAGAAGAAAAGTAAACCATTCTTTAAGCATTGAGATGGGAAGATAACTAGGAAATAGATTATATATGTTTCTGGTTTTTGTTTTTTGAGACAAGGTCTCTATTAGTCCAGGCTGGCCTTGAACTTGAAGCAGTCCCCTTGCTTCAGCCTCCCAAGTGCTGGGATTACAGGCATGCATTACCATGATGGGTAGAAATATTTTAAAAATATTTCAAAATGAAAGAAATACTAAGAAACTAATATGTTCAAAAGGAAGTGGCAGTATTTTACCTAGTACAGCTAATTAGTTTTTCAAAATCCACATTTTCTCCAGATATGAGCACAGATGATATATTGATTGAACAACTAGATTTGCATGTATCTTTTATTCTAGGAACCATGAATGTACAACATGTCAAGCCCTTGATAATTATTGTTATCTAATTATAGATGCTTTAAGTATCTGACCATACAAATTTAGAAGCTACACTTCTAAATTATTAATAAATCACCTGTATTTAGTCTTTCCTGTTTCTGATGTGATGTAAGTTGTTCTGGAAGATGACAATTTCTTCTTATATATTCTTGACACTAAGACCCTCCTCATATAAATTATCAAAATACTCTGCAACTTATAATAGTTGGAACACAAATGTGTTTTATCCAGATTGGGAGTGAAATGTTGAGTAATGTTTTTACTTTAAAGATTTAGTTACACCAAAGAAAGACCATGTGACATCCTATAGCAGATGATATTAATTCGTTTTGCTGTTACATTTGCAGTATATGGTGAGCATGTCCTGTGAATTGTATCTGACTTTTAATCATTCTGCCTTACTGTACTTTATCTTAAAAACTATAGTTAACCTATGTACCTGATTTAGAATCTCATTTTGGTAATAATGATAGTCTTTTTTGTTTCATGAGGCTTTGTTGATGTCATTGTAGTCAGAAGACAATGCTATAGATTGGACTCTAGAATCCTGACCCCATCCTACTGTCGTCTCTAATTAGATCCCTCTACCCCATCCATATACATACATCTCACCTATGAGGAATGTCAAATCACAATTAGTAATTCTCAGAAGGCATTTGAGAAACAGAATGTTTTCTAGATATGTTCCTAATGTTTTTTCTGTGTGAGAAGCAATGTAAGAATTCCCTTCCAGGTTTGAATGCAGCAAAATGCATGAAGACCAGAAACAAGGCCTGGGAAAACACAAACAGTAATGTATATATATGTATATATATGTATATATATACGTATATATATGTATATATATATATGTATATATATATGTATATATATGTATATATATGTATATATGTATATATATGTATATATATGTATATATATGTATATATGTATATATATGTATATATATGTATATATATGTATATATGTATATATATGTATATATATGTATACATATGTCTGCTTTTGCTCCATTTAGTGTAAGTCACTTTTGTCAGAACCATAATTATAACAGCTACCAGAAATTCTATGATAGAAATGAAATTCCCCAGATTTTTTGCTCTGTGTAATGTACCTAGTGAAAGAATACAGAGTTTAATGGCTCAAATTTAATGGAATTTGTACCAAAGTTACGTTCTTCAAGCTCATTAGAACTATATGACTATAAATTTTTGTGCTTAGGTGGACAAATTTTATTTAAAGTAGTGCACGGTTCTGGGTAGTCAAAAATGTTAACTAATGGTAGTGTTAATATCTTAGAATTGGAGTGTTGACTTCAGTAGGCAAAGCAATGAAGAGAACAATCAGGAGAAGCTAGAACTAAGAAGCAGGCAAGGAGTTACAGCTGCTGTTGGAAATCCTGCTCTTGATAACAATGCCTGTTGTGACCTGTAAGGAGTGTGAGGCAGGAATTAGAGATGCAGTAATAAGTGACAGGTGGAGATGGTCACTACAATTTAACATGGAGCTAAAGGTGACACCTGGACTCCAGAAGGAGAAAATTTGCAGAAATCAGTTTTCATTTGGCCCATTCAGTAAGCAGTTTGTAAGCAGCCGCTATATCACAAGAAATAGAACACATAGACTCTCTTTGGTCTTTGAAGGCTGAAAGTGTGGCTAGAAAACTAGATGAGTAAAAACCACAGTGATGGTCCTCTGTGGACTGTCCAGGAACACAGCCAAGAGGAAGTTAAAATTAGAGAGCTATGGACACATATGTGGTCACTCTTGCTGGCTAGGACTTCAGAAACAGTATTTCAGCCCCTAAGAGGAGATGAAAGGACAAGAAAGTTTCCCCAAAGAACTATTTAATCAATCAGCTTCAATGTTCAAGGGCCCCACTAAAACACAGAAGGACAAGATAGGGTCTCAAGTGAAACAGATGGAGTTAAATGGGTGGTAGTCATGCGAATAAGGTAGAAACCAATTACTACAGCAAAAGATCGGGGGGACCAGAAATATATTCAGATTTCTAATATTCTTCTCAGATGCTGAGTGGAGTCATATAAAATAAAATCCCCATTTGTTGGAGGCACTTACTTTTACAATATTTTTCTGTAAAGGAGGAAAAACTGTGTCTGGCTCAAGGGAAGAATAACTACCTAAATAAATTCACTGAAAACACACTAAGAAATGGAATTTTTATGTCTGGAAGTCAATATGATGTGTTGCAGTACCAGGGATACATGTGCGTTGTTATAAGTATTTATTCTTTAATTTATTAACATGTTTGAGATACATGATAATTATATTATCCTTAGGTAATTGGTATGTAGACCTATTACTAATGTAAATATTGAGACAATACCAATAACAGAAATGAGCATATTCAAATTTACTGGAGAAGGCATATTTGTATGATATCATCAGATCCAGAAAGATTTTCAGCAACAAGATCAATGGACTCAGTCTAACAAGAAAGTTTGTCTATTACTGAACACCTAAATGGTAGGGCAAAAAACAAACAGAAAAAAGATAGATACTGAAGATATTTTACTGATCAGTAACACAAGAAAAATGCTTTGTGGATTTATTCTATTAGCCAACAAAGAATCATCAACCATATAGTAATGTAGTCACTTAGGTAGTAGCTGTTATTGACCTAACAGGAGATGATACAGTCTTACCACAAAATGCAAATTATGCATGGAGAAGTTAATTTTGGAGAAAAGTACAGAAATGTCTATTGCTGGTAAAGCAGGCAAGGAAGAGAAGTAGATAATCCAATAGTAACAGAAAAAAATAAATAAAAGAAGATAAATATGGTATCACGGGATGCAAGAATGCAGTTAAGATGGCACTGATAGCAGAAACACCAGATTTCTAATCCTAGTGTTCCTGGTTCACTATTAAAATTCAAATGCAAAGTCAGATGCAGTGTTGCACACCTGTAATCTTTCAGAGGCTGAGGCAGGAGATCACAAGCTAAAGGTCAGCCTGTGCAGCTTACTGAGACCCTGCTTCAAAATAATAAAGTAAGTAAAACATAAACAAATAGTTCTGTGAGTACAGTGCTCTTGCCTACCATATATGAGGACCCAGACTGAATCCACAGTATTACACACAAACACGAGTTTAATAAATTGACTCAAGCATTGAATTAACTTATATAATTTGAAGATAATAGCAAAGATTGCACCATATCTTCCATAAATAACCTCTTTTTAAAGGATAGAAACTTTTAAAATACTAAACATACATATTTTAAATGAATATGAAGGTAGCAAATATCTCAAGACCAGGAAAATCATTGACTATCAAATGTAGTTTCTAACTGCTACAATTAGGCCCTACACTTCCAGTTTTATCCGTGTCACTTTTAAGGTACCACTACTACAAAACTGGGTGATAGGACACAAACTTCAAAACCCAAGAAGAAAGGCAAATTCTTCACAGAAAATTGTGCTTCATAGAATAAATACTCCCAGGCTGGACCTGCAGAAAAAACAAATGGCAAGAAGTCACCATCAAACAAGTGAAGAGATGATCATAGAAAACCAGATAATCAGACATATTCCCAAAATCAAACTGAAAGAATAACCTTAAGGTTTCATGATTTAGTGACAGCTACCAAATGGCGTGACAATGGATCTTGTTTCGCCTGAATGGAATGCAACAGCTACCTGACCTTAAACAAAGTATTGACCCACCCAAGGGAAACGTCTAGAGCAGCTCCGAGCACAGGGCAGGCACTCGCTAAATGTGGATTGCTGGAATGAATGCATAACCATAACTACTAGGACACTCATTTTCTCTGCTTCAGACTGAGCTGATTGGATTAGATGGCAATAAATACAACCTATAACCTAGTCTCGAAAAGCTCTTTCCTGGACATGAGGTGTGCAGACCTCCCAGGTCCAAGCACTGAAGCCAGACATAGGAGGACTCATTTCTTTCAAGCATATTCTCCAAAGAGAACACGATGAAAAGTAAGGCCAAGTTCACAGCTGCACCCTGCAACATGTTTCTTCACATGCCTGCTGAGAAGACTGCTCCTCTGAGCTTGGCACGTGGAGGTGAGGACCACCATACAGCTTCAACTGCACTGAGACACAGAAACGCAGGCACACCCTTCTTGTAAACCATGAACAAAAGCTAAGTGCTCATGTGTTTCGGTTTTCCCTCATTTTATCTAGATAGTCCATGTATCAACTTGGCTTTCATTGCCTCTTCCTTGAAATCATAATATGCACATTTGTTGTAATTTTTTTGCTGAGTATGAAAATATACTTTAGCATTAATGCAAGTTATGATTCTCATTTAAAATCTTTTAAAAACCCCCCAAAAACATCAAATCCTGTGTGATTCACTCAAATAGGCCAAATGTCCCATTCTCCAAAAAATATTTTTCCCACTCTCTTTTTCTTAACCCCTTAAACATCTTGACCTTCTATAAAGAATTTTTGTTCGGTCTTTATTTAGCTTCTTGTCTTCCGTAATTTCTCCCCTCACTTCCATCCCATCTTCATCTCCTCCATCCTTTCTCAATCATCTCTATGTTTCAATCTTCCTTCCAGATTTGAAGATTGCAGAGCTTGGAGTCTGACCACCTGGGATCACATCCTAAATGCAACCTTCGGTGAATGTGTGACTCTGAGCAAGTTACTGTATACTGGTTCCTCCTTTGATAAGGTAGTGATAATATTAAATAATAGGGACTAATTCAATAGTTTGTTTTGAAGATTTAATGAGTTAATATTTCAACATTGAAAATAAGGTCTAATTTATGCCAACTTTACAACAGATGTCTAATATTGTTATTTCACAATCATCTGTTTGACAAATTTTTGTCAAGATACTATAGTGTTCCTGTCTGAAGTACTCTGGGTGTTCTTGACCTACTTGCTACCTGTCCTCCAAGTCAGAGTCTCACACAGACAGACATGATCAGTAAATCATGTCCCTGTCCCTCCCCACAACTGGCTGACGAAGCTCGAATGTACCCTTTACACCTGCCTTCAACCATAAACAGCCTCAAGGAAACAGCTATAACTCACAGCCACGTATCCATTTGTGGCTCCTGAGTCTTTATATCACCTGTGTTAAAATATCACAATATTTCAGCTGTTAATTGAAACACTCTGGCGTCTTGAGTTATTTTTACAGTCAATTTGAGATGACATGTGATAGTCCAGATTCATGGAAGCCATGACTCAGAAATTCTGTCTCTAGTTATGGTTATAACTTTTAACATGTGCTAACATGTGATTTCTAAAATGAGTATTTGAAGTGCCCAACTTTTGTCATGGTGGTAACTCTTTATGCTAAATAAAAGCAACACTTTAATGTCTCATAATTTTCCCCTAGTACCCTATATATTACTAAAAAGCAATCATTTTAATGTTTTTCAGTTGCTTTCAGTAACTCCAAGGGAATTTGATGAAAATAAGCAAATCCTAGCAGAAATAAGTTTAACAATCTTTATAAGATTATTTATAAAGTGCTGATCATGAGTGACAAAATGAAGAAAATCAACAGCAGGAAGGAAGTTCATCTACCTTTACAGCTCCTCCAATGGGCTGGGAGGAGATTCCTTCAGTCTAAGAAACATTCAGAAAACCAGTGTGCAGAAAGTGTGAACTCCGAGAAGACAGCCTGAGATCCTTTTAAGTGATGTGAGCAGTGAGCTCTTAAAATGGGGCTAATTAGCTGTTTGATGTACTTGACAGACAAAGATGTATGCAAGCAGAGAGAAAAGACTGCAAACATAGATATCCCTGATTGCATTATTGTCCAAAACTTTAATTAATTTCTTGAGGACTGTCTGTTCCATAATTTAAAATGGTTTAAAAGATGTACAACTTACAGGTTCAAAGTGTTTCTTTAGCTAATCACTTGCACTGCAGGAGGTTGGAAATTATAGAGCACATTTTACACACTCCTCAAGCCGTCCAAGAATTACTTTTATAGGCTCTGGCTTTCATTGCTTTTCAGTCTGCATAATGGTGCTGAGAAATGTGTGACTTGACTCCACTGATATGTTGTTCAATGCCCAAATAGCCACCACTTGATCTTCAGAGCAGGGAGGCAAAGGTGCCTTTGGGTGCGAAAATGTTCACTTGGCTTATTCATGCTAAGAGAGACAAAAATTGAATACTGGTTATGGACTGGATTCAGAAATAAACCTTCCTGTTTTTTAAATAAAATTCAGTGTATTATCTAAGATTACCCTGTAAAACATAGCTAATAAAGAAAAAAACTGAGTTTCCCCCCAGTACCCTATGTATTAATAAAAAGCAATCATTTTAATGTTTTTCAGTTGCTTTCAGCTACTATGAAGTTATAAGATTACTTATAAGATTATCAGACAACTTTTAAAACAAATGATGATGATGGTTTGCACACACAGTGTACAATCAAAGCATAAATATGCAATTAATTATGAGGCTTTTTCCATTTATTTTAGCTATTCAAATGTAAATTCTAAGTCTTGTTAGCTTTGCTTATTTTTGTGAAGTTTTATTAGAAAGTCATTATTTCAAAGTCATTCTACTAGTATATTCAGGAAAATTATAAATTTAAGGGTCATTAATTTTACAAATATATCTAAGAAATAATCAGCTGAGATGAGTCAGAGCAACAACTTAATTCATAAAAGCTACAGGGTCATATTACATAGTTATGTAAACTTACTAAGTTTAATTAGTAATCAAGAAATTTTATTGAAAGAGATTTTTGCCAGAGGCGTCCAAGTTCAACTCAAAGCCATAACTGGCCTACGTTCTGTAGGTCTGCCAATCTCTACCGTTTCCAAGCAGCCATGGGAAAATTCACTCATCATTTTAATACATATTTATTGAGGACTTATTAGGTGTCCTAGTTACTGTGGATACAGCAGAAAAGTAAACACACCAAATTTCCTTTCTGGAACTTTCACATGAATAAGCGTGGGGAATTAACATCAACAGCATAAATAAGTTACTTCCATATTGCATTCTCAGTGGATAAAAGGGAACCAGGCAACTGTGGGAGGAGGATGGAAAGATTTCAGCGGGAGCAACAAGATCTGAATGGCATTTAAGACTGACTCTGGCTGTTGGGTTGAGATTATTCTAAGGCATAGCAAGGGTAGAAGCCAGAGAACCATGTGGGAGGCAATATGACAGTGATCCCAACAAGAGAAGACGGTGGTCTGAACCATGGCTCTGTTGGAGTGGGGAGAGATGCACTTTGACGGGGGGGTTACCATCCGCAGGGGATGCCTTGCCCTGTCAGGCTAAGTAATAGCAGGTCGACAGTGCTGTCCCTCTGCACATTTAATTATTACCTTTACCACCTCTTTTGGACTGGGTTCCATTAATTATCCCTGCTACCCATCTCCAGCACTACTACCTTCTTCTCCAAGCAGGATCAGCCTCTCTCATTTAAACAAGAATATCTTTTTCCTCTTCAGCTTTTGTAAATGCCAGGAAAGAGGTGAAGTCTGAGCTAAGATTTAGAGAATGACTAGGGGTTTAGTAGACCCACAAGAAAAGGAAGTCATGCAAAGGCGGTCTCAGGGAGCTGCATTATGCTGTCACCAAGGCTAGGAGAGGCAGGCATTCCGAGGAGTTGGAGGAGTCTGGGTTTAGGGCTATTGGATTGTCCTGGGTTATTGACTGCTCGGAGGGGTGGGAAGTTTGAGACCAGGGCACCATGTGCCTTTCATTCACAAGTGCCATTCTCAAAAGCATGGTATTGATGCTTTTAAGCCACAGTAGAGGGGTCCAGCTAGCAGCTCACACTGGCAAAGAAGACAAGCGGCCTCCAGGAGAATTCCCCTGCCATCAGAGCAGAGAAGCGTGGGAACTGTCCCCAGCAGGAAGTGCAGTACTGCAGGACTGCTTAGAGGCTGTGGCGCACAACAGGATTCTCTGAGAAGAAGCGCAGCCAGTAGAGACAGCAGCCTGTTTTGAGAGGAAGATCCATGCTGAGAGCTCAGTCTGCTCTGAGCACTGACCGGGAAGGGGACTCTGCTCACCAAAATAACCCACTAATTCTTTCAACACAGAGCTGCAAGTCAGTAGCATAAGCATTTCACACATGGCCTTGGTACTTAAATTTAAACCATAATTTTATGAAAAAGAGGCACTTGACCACTTTCAGGGGACAGTTTAGTAACCAGAGAACATTTTTCATTAATAAAGTATATTGTAGTGTCTCCTAAACCCTAACACAAGGAGATTTTTTTTTCTTTCAAACCTGTTTCCTTTAATCCTTACACATGGCACAAGGAGATTTTTTAAGAAGCCCACCTGAGATATACAGAGACATGTGGAAATTCTAATAAAAGAGGATTAGATACCTATTTTAGAGAGATGCATTTGGAAGCAAAATAGAGAAGATAATAAGAAGCTAGGTATGCTGAGTCCTAGATAGAGACTACTGTAAAACTTCCGACACAAGCAACAGAGACTTAACAATGGAGCACATCAACCCACTCACATGCATCTGTGTAATGTACATGTGTTGGCTATAAGGAAGGAGACATTTGAAAATAAATTTTGGAGAGGAAACCCCAGCAATAGGAAATCCTGCTAGCCTTCAACCTCCTTGCTAGTGAGAGGCTGAGTACATTAAAATAGCAATTTATTTAATAGGTAATTGATATCTGACAGATTAGTGACAGCCTCGTTGCCAAGAGAGCATACAGTCTCAGCTTGTGACTTTAAAAACTTCACTGGGGAAAAAAATTACAGTTAGGCCAGTAGCAGTAGGGCACGGCTGACAGCACAATATGCCGATAACTAAGTCCCATGGAAACCTGATTTGTGGCCTCTGATCGCGTGCACCGAGAGCCCCTGCTATTGACTAGTTGTGGTTCGTCGGGATGGAGATCTATCTCGGCTAACAAGAAAGCACTAGAGGTCTTCATTCAGCCACTGAGCCTGTCTCCAGGGACCGTGTGCAGCTGTCTTTACCTTCCTACAAATCAACACATCAAAAGCTGCAGAATATATTTTCACTTTCACAAAATGCATACAGCAAGTAAAGTTGCCAAATTCAACTTGAAAAGGGGTAAATGATTACAGCCTGATTCCAGATATAAAGGATAAATCATGTGTGTCAGGCTGGAATTTTCTTATATGTGTCAACAAGAGAGGTGACTGAGTTTGCATCCACAAGACAGCCACACCGTACTAATTTGACTAGAAAGGATTAAAACCATTTACACTAGATTTTTTTTACTTGAATAATTCTGAGCTGCATGCCTCCTCAGGATTTCTCACAAAGATAACTAGTTATAATGAAATGATTAGAACATGTATCCAGGTAACTTTCAAATAATTGCATGGCATAGGTTTTTCCCTCACTCCATACAGATCAAGGCAAGGATACATTTCTTGTTTTTGTTTTCTTTTTCATTTATTCAACAAGTTTTTTTTCTTTCCTAGGATTTTTAGGGCTTTCTTGGAAATGAATTCTGAACCTTTAAATGTCTTCTCAAATTATCAGTTCTTTTGACTTCTCATATCAAGACCTTTCCTCACAGATGTTTTCCAGGAAGACTTGCTCATAAAAGGTCATCGCTGTTTCCTTGCCTTCAAGGATCATTTAGTTTTAGCCTTCTTGATTTGGGAGGTATGCAGGTGCATGAAAGAGAGAGAAGGTTACCTCTCAGTAAGCTCTACTTAATTCTCTAAAATGAGCGAAAGGTCACGCTGAGACGCAGGTTCCTTATGCGTTGTAAGTAGAGCCAGTGCCTTAGCTGGAAACTCCCACTGGCTGGGGCAGGATTGGACTGCATGGTTTGGGCTGCTCCGTCTGCCATCTCATGTGAGGGATGCCACTTTGATTTACTGAACTAACCAAAGTGACTCTCTCTGAGCAGTAGGCAGGGCAGGCACTACCTTGTTCCTGAGGGGTGGTGACTGCATTTCCAGTGCTGTTATGTCTCAAGAGTTCGGTCTCCGGGGGGATCCTGCTCTGGCTCCAAGGTGTCTTGGAGCAGTCTCCTCACAGCAGCTCTTGCCAGCTCAGCGTGCAGATTAACAATCTTTCTAATCTCACACTTGGCCGATTGGTGTTCGGTGATACCATACTGTGCACCAAACACACTGTCATTGTCCCCTACATTTTAAAAAATAAACACATAACATAAATTTTGCTACACACTATTATGTGATACAGGAACAATAAATGTGAGGGTAGAATAAAGCTAGACACAGATGCAACGTTCAGTTTGAATATAAATTCTAAAAATGAGTTGATTTTCTTGTATATATTTTCATACCTCAACACAAGCTCAAAGTCTCACTTTACCTCCTTTATTAAGAAAATCAATGTTAATAGCTTTTCAAGCCCATTCATTCCACAGAGGCTCCAAAACAGCTGAAAAGAATGTCTATTTCCACATGAAGGACCAGACAACACATAAACTAAGCTCGCAAGACGCGCCTTTTTACATACCTTTGTAACATCCGGCTTAGACTGCATCAGTGCTCTCTCCTGAGGCAATTCTCAGACCACCCAGGAAAACCAGCCTCTACAGAACGCAGGTGAAGTCAGTTGATTTAAGGACCCAGAGCACTGCAATTGTGTCTGCACTGTAACAGCAAAAGGTTTGTTTAGGACACCATTAAAAATCAGAAAAATGAAATTTAAATATTTGGTTTCTCTAGAATGTGGCCCGGTAGGAACATTTTCACCTGCTGTCCTTCTTGCCAGTGGTGGCTTAGAAAGCAGGACTCGGTCCAGTTTATGGAGACGAGCACCTCAACAGCTTTAACCAGGGTTTTATCTCCTTTAGCATGAAATAAAAAATAAAATCTCCCAGTGAAGCATGAACATTTTGATCTAAATAAGCAGATTCAATTTATTGATTTAAGCAAATTTTTAAAATGTTTAAATCTTACTAAGATGTACTGTAGGTGTTTCTGAAACCCATATGTATGTTTTATGTATAGCTTAGCTAAGGTCAGGGGTCAGAGGGTTTGAATAGAAAGTAGACTTTTACTTACATTTCTCTAATTAATAAATTATCTGGTAGATGTTCCGCAGAGTAATTCTTGTTTTCCTAATGCACTACCTCTTTGCATAGTAGCAAGGACAAAGCTTTGGATTTTGATGCAGAGACCTAGTTGTTTTGTTATTATATCAATCAAAAATTGCATTACCACCACAGTAGACTTATGAAAGATCTCAGCAGTGCCTACAAGGGATGGCTGCTCACAATCTGTCATTAGATGTCATTAGATGTCAGCTGTCAATGCTCACAGGCAACTACTTTGCGGACACTGATGACAAGACAGCTACCATACAGAATTTCTCCTTTATTTGGAGCAACTCTAAATAAAAATCAATTTAGAAGTTTAGCCTCTCTCTTTCTCATGTGGTCGAAAAATAATACACTTCTATTTTATGAAGTGAATCAACTTCATTTTAAATATCACCATCTGTGAGGTATTTTTCATGTTAAGTGTGTATGTTTCAGAGGTGAGGGTTTGGTTTGGAGGTTTTAGATTTTGTTGCTCAAGAAGAGTTTTCCCTATTTTACGTAAGAGGCTGGTGAGAAGAAATCTCTCCAACATTTGGGCCACTGCCTTCTCCTAGCTTCTGCCTCTTCTCCTAGTTGGAGGGGTAAGCACATGGCGAGAGTCAGGCCCACTGACCACACTGTCCACCAGTCAACTTACACACAACTGCAGGAAAATTGTTTGGACAGTTAACTAATAAATTTTTGAATTTAAGGAAAGAATTATATAAATATTTCAAGATTATTAATATATTGACTATTTATACACAAGGGAAATAGGGCGGTGTTTACTGCCCTCACTGGGATGCGTGAACACGCACTGGGACACAGTCTGTGGGTCTCAGGGTCATTCGACACTGCAGTGCCCTTTGACCGCAGCAGCCTGAGCTGCATGAAGACGACAGGGGCCCACAAGGTCCTAAACAAATCCTACCAGCATCACCCCCACAAGTGCAGCACCAGTCCCCCTACTGACCACTTCCAGATTCGCTTTCCTTTCCAAGAGTAAATAATTCATTTCATTTCCATATTAATCATAGGAACAGTGACCCAAAACACACTCTCAATGATCCATTTAGCAATCTTTATCAGAAAACAGATGTCTGAAACAGATTTCCGAGGTTGATTTTGTATATATGTTTTTTTCGCATATCATTCCTTGTAAACATTTTGCTTTGGGGAGCCAACAAATATTTGTTCAATTGAATCTAATTTTATAGATTATAATATGCATTTTTAGATTTCTACCACATTTGGCAAATATTTTAATTGGCTTAAATTGCCCCAGAAGTTACAAATAAAATTATGACATAAAAACTGTAGCTCTTCTTGGATTTTAACTAGCAATAAAGGCTTTTTGCAGTTATCCAACATTGTACATAATTAGTTGAGCAAAAGCGTTGTGTCTGCACTTGTGCAGGGTGGCAGCAGGAGAATGAGACCCTTCCTCAGTTTCTCCTTCAAAGACAAAAGTATTTCAAAGACAAAAGTAAAAAACTCTTTCCTTTATTGTTTTGGTGGGGATTTGGGTACTAACTTAATATACTTTTTATAGAGATGGATATAATGGAAAGAACTTGAGCATTGATCTCAAATAGACCAGAATTTCAATACCAGCACAATCACTTATTTTTATAACATTAAGAAAATTGCTAGAACTCTAATCCTCATTTTTCCAGTTTGTAAAACAAGGACCATTGCGCCTTTAACAGAAGGTTGCATTCAAGTTCCATGACCCACAGCACAGTGCCTGGTTTAGGAGAGCACTCATGAAGCCCCTATGTTGAATTAACCAATGTCAGAAAAATGAATGCTAATGTGCTGAACAAAATTTAGTTTTACTCAAGTGATTTGAAAGGCACTTTGCGGTCTTAAATTTTTGAAAAACTTTGTAGTCATTTATTTTTAATACATTGTAGTTTTAAGTCTCAGTTTATAAACTTGACTTTAAATGAGAATACCTAGAGAGCCTTTATTTACTGTTTGATAATTTTGAGAAATTCTGTACTAAAAATAACAAACCAAGTGAAGATTAAATTTCTGTAAAAATATAAATCTTTTCCTTTAGCTTCGTAGTACAGGAGGTTTTAAATTAGAAATTCAGCTGGGGGGATATAGCTCAGGGGCATAAGTGCCCACCTGGCAAGCTTAAGGTCCTGAGTTCAATTCCTGGTATTAAAAAAAAAAGACAAAAAAGAAAGAAAGAAATCCATAGAAATTTGTTATGGTACTTTGTTATAATCTTATACAAATTAAAAATCGTTCCTAAGGCTTTGTTTTCCCATGCATAAAGTGAGAGATTAAAATACGTAATCTTTTGGATCATTTTTATCGACAAATTGTATTATCTTTATTAATATTATTCCCAAGAAATACACAGATCAAAACTAAATTTCAAAAGTAAAATGTTCTAACTCTTCCAAAGCCAGCCATTCCTTCCACTAGTAATAGGAACAGGAAAATAACCAGGAGGTGACACACAGCTGACAAAAACCAATTCACTTTCTGTATTTTTTTCCTATAAATTCATGGTAGAAAGAATAGAGGTTGGAAAACATGAACAATAGTAAGTTTGCCTAACTGAAAAAAAGTTGAAAAAGAAAGGAAAACCAAAGATAGAAAAAAGAAAGGAAAACATATGAGAAAAAAGAAAGGAAAACAGAGAAAAAAGAAAAACACCATCAATCAAAATGGTCCTGGCTGAAACTTCTTGATAGAAGACTTATCTCACACCTTCTTGGTCAAAGAATTAAAGGTCGTTGGTCCAACCTTTCCCACATGTGCCACATTCCACCTCTGCTAAAATCCTGCCTTTCGTGCTGAATTCAAAACTCTTCAGGAAATGACCCAGGGTGTAAAAGGAAGATAGTCTTCTATTTTGCCCTCATTTCCTGGAGAAAATATTTAGCTATGTGTCTAAGAAAAAATATATATGTATTATAATATTCTACTTTGAAAAGAAAATACAGGCAAAAAAAAGCCCTATTCAATCACAAACACATTGCAGGCAGTAGCTATGCTTCAGACCACAAATCATAGTGAAAGCCAGCTTCTATCTATCTGTGTAACCCATAAAATTCCTTTTTAACTCAATATTGTTAGAAACATTCTATTCCAGATTTGAAAGGATTTCCCTATTATTTTCTACCCAAAAGATTAAGCATTAAATAATGACCCAAAAAATAGATAGCGCCTTGTTTGTTAGGGAGACCTGTCTTACACTTTCCTAACATTACAGCCAGATTTCACGGTCACAGGAAAACAAAACACACATAATGGAGTGGTTATTAATTCAATAAATCCAGCAGCTCTCATGCTCTGGGCAAAAGGCAAAGTTAAAAGCAGCTGTTCATTGACGACATATGGGACATGGCCAGGGTGAGGTAGCTGCTTTAGCACATCATCCAGCACTTTTAAGGCTGACTGCACTCAATTTCTTAGACAATCTACACACCATTTTCAGTTCCATAATTTATCCCAACAATACCCCAAGCAAGAGATCGCAGGAGGAAAATGAAAGCAATTTACAGTATCGAGATGAAAGTAGTTGGCTGGATGGAGAAGACCTACTATGTAAATCATATCCACAACTTCAAGGAATGTTGACATAATATTCTGGAATTAATTTTTTCCAGCATTCCTATGTAGGTCACACAAAGGTAAATCTAGTTTCTCCTCCCTACCTCTTATATCTGGAGTTGTTTATCAATATGTTAAAGAGGAAATTGATTTTACCTCTGCCTTCTACAGGGACAATAAGAACCTTATGTATAAAACTTACCAATAACAATGAAAGGAATCAGTTGAAACATTAGTGTGCAATCTTTATATATGTCTCTCAGTTAAAGGTCATAGGAAGAAGGCAATAAAAAAAAGCAGAAGCACAGAGAAATAAGGATAGCAATCTATTTGAAATAGTGGTCTGGATTATTGTAAACTAATCTCATTATGTCTTCCTTTAAAATATGTCCATAAAATCTGCCTCTGATTCATATCAGCTGATGACAAACACCTTATTGTAGAACATTTTAAAGCATGAAATTTGTAGTTATACAATGTGCATTTCAAGTAGGAGTCTGTTTTTATACTTTCATATGAACAGTGTGTGTTATCCCCACCAAAAGCTAGAAACTAATTATTTCAATACCACCTCCCCTGTTTCCCTTTTCTCTCTCCTTCTTTCTTAATCTTCTTGGGTTGATTGAAGCAGGACAAGGGTGACCAGTTACAACGTGATGAGAAATGCAGCAAAAAAGCCAGCGTAGCCAGTGTCTCAGGTCAAAAGGTAATAAGCAAAACCCAGGACATGTAAGAACATTCTAGGAACTTTGGAAATACTGTGAAGGAATCCAGATTTTGTGAAGTATGCAGATCAAGGAATCAAGCCTTTTAACATAAATAGTAAAGGAAAAGTAGACTCTTAGAACTTAACGACTGGCTGGTAACTTCACTTAAGACTTTGCTTGTCCTGTAAATAAAACAAGCAATCCTCTAGTATTTTTAAAAAAAAATTATTTTAAAAGGGAGTAAAATTAAACACAACAAAACAGAACAGAAAGGGACATAAGAAAGCATAAATTTCAAAGCTAGACAACCAGAGATCTTCACTATCTGTCGTATTGTCTCTTGTTTTCTTCCATATAGTTGTCCCTATCCTTGCATATGGGGAGCTCATACCAAATAACATAGCCAATCTTTTCTCAAGATGTGTAGTTCACTGGCTCCCACTTGCTAAGCAGGAGGGAGGAGGAGGGGGACACGGGATGGGGGACAGGACGACGTGGGATGTCTGATTCTCAGACCACATGCCGCAGGATCACAGCTGCCCCCAGAGAGGGGAGGAGTTCCTTGTTCTCCTGGCACCCCGAGTCAACTGCACTGTGCAGGTCCTGACACGCCAGGTTCTCTCTCCTTTGGGCTGCCGAAAGTCTGCCACACACTCAGCTGCCCCCCAGAGAGGGGAGGAGTTCCTTGTTCTCCTGGCATCCAAGACAACCACACTATGCAGATCCCCACGCACCCAGGTCTCTCTCCTTCGGGCTGCCAAAAGTCTGCCATACTCACAGCTGCCCCCCAGAGGGAAGGAGCTCCTTGTTCTCCCAGCACCCTGAGTCAACTGCTCTGTGCAGGTCCCGAGGCACCAGGGTCTCTCCCCTGTGGGTCCCCCAAAGTCTGCCATACTCACCTGCTATCTCTTTCTGATGAATTGACCATTCCATTTCCAAAGTTTTGTAATGGCCAACAGACCACAGAAAGAATTCTCTTTAGGCTCCTGTTTGGAACCAGCAGCTACAGCAATCTTCTGGCCTTGATTCAGGGCCACTCCCCTAGTACTTTTCATGTCTCATTATAAATGTAAGTTGTTTCTTTTTTTAAAATTTTATTTAAAGAGGAAAAAAAACAATAAAAAAGGTAGAAATAATACAGAATTTCAAAAAAAACATTAAGAAATCACTACTTGATAAATTACATTTTGTCTTCTTAGAAATAGTTGTTTATGTTACATAATTAAGGCATACAAAGTGAACAAACAGTGAGGCTGTGAACAGTTCTGTTCAACGATCCAACAAAAACTTGGTAATATGGTTATCAATCCCACACACTTAAACATACATGCAGTTATATCCTTTAGCGCATTTTCTTTTCCTCCTTTTGCTTTTTAAGTACATTATCTGTTTAGTTATATCATGTTTCAGCTTGCTCAGTACCTTATTGATCTGTTTTGTTGTTGTTGTTTCCTTTTTAATCACCTTATATAATTCTGTTGTTTTGTTTTTGAGTTTCTCCTCATCAATGTCACATGGATCAGCTTTGATGGAGTTGGGAGTTTTTGGAGGTATTTTGTTACCTTGTTTTCTCATGTTCTATTGTTTTATTTTTATTTAATTTTCATTAACTTGGAGGTAGTAATATACAACAAAACAGGATGGAATAAAGCCAATTGAGACAGTATAATGAAATTGGCACAGAACATCACAGCAGGTCACCAGGACAACAATAATAGGCACCATTGTATATCTTGTTATCTTAAAAATAGTTGTTCTTCTATTAGGTACAGCAAAATCAAAAGAAATACACAACATTATAGAACACATCAAAACAGAATATTGAATAGAGCAACACTGTTAATCAGGACAAACCAAAACAGCGATAAAAATATCTGCCTTCAGAGATAGTAGAAAGAAACTCCCCCCACTTGCTGTACCACATACGGTCACCTCCCAAGAGATACCCAGATCCCTGGATCCCGATTGTTAGTGGAGGGGGGGTATGGTATGTTTGATTCTAAGCACGCGCCCTGGTAGGCAGCAGGCTGGTTACTGGTTGGCTCAGTGCCCTAAGTTCCAACATGGCGCGGATCTCAGGAAATGCTGTTGCTTCTTGTTTCCCTGTCCTGGGGTGGCCGCAGCTTGCCAGACCACAGTCACTTACCAGGGCGGCAGGCTCATAAGTTGTTTCTTATAGAGAATTTGGGAAATGTAAAAGCCAAGAGTCATTCTTAGGCTTAACAGTTAGGAATGACTTCTATTTCTATTTCTATTTATGTTTGTGGGTAAACTGCATGTTTTTGTCTTAGGTCTGGATTTGTTTTTAATGGAAATGTGTAAGAATTTTTTGTATTAATAATGCTAATTCTTTGTGTATCATATATTTTGATTATTTCTACATTTTCCATTTCCTTTTTCACTGTTTGTACTAAGTACTTAATAACCACTATTTTATTTATTCCTCACAATAACTCTCAGATGGTAGTTATTTTATAATAATAGTACCCATTGCTATATTTATATGACTATTTTGCAGTGCAGGAAATTCAGGTGCATAGATGTACCTATAGAGAATAACTCTGGGCTACAACAACCCACCCTACATTTTTCTACTGTAAATTTGTACTTTAGAACAATAGTAGCCACTTGTGCATCTCAGTAGCTTCGCCTGAGGGACACAGAAAGCAGTCTTTGTGTCTACTCACTTGGTATGATGAGTAGCAAGGTGTGTGCACATATGCAAAATTGTCAAATTGGGATGTTCTACACACATAATGCTCTGCCTAACAGATTTTGCATATGTTTAGTTGAACATCACAAGGAGTAAAATATACCCACATCACTCTTTTGATATGAAAAAATGTAATTTACCATAATGGAATGTCGCTGTGTCTCTCAGTAACTACACTTGAGGAAAGCAAAAACTCATCTATGCATTCAGCCACTTGACAGACAAACAGTAAAGCGTGTATAGGAGCTGCAAAGCAGTAACAGGAGGGTTTCACCCATGGAATGCTCATCATTAAACTTCTGTGTATTTAGGATCTGTTTTTTAAAAAATATTTTGTTTTGATTTTTCTAGTAGAAGTAGCCCAGTTCAGTACAATAGCACATGAAAAACAAAATTTGCAAATTTTAGAAGAGGTCAAAAGTGAATCACCTGATTACTCATATACAGATGATAGAGATGATATTGACTTTGACTTTGGCCATGTGAGTCAAAGTTCTTGTGACAGTGAAGTGGAGCAAAATTCAACCAATACAGACACAGGGAAGGCAGACCTCCCTGATTCGGATGACAGAGAAAGTAGTCATGTGAGTACATATTTCACTAGTCAAAATGGTACAAAATGCTCACGCAACCAAATGGTTCAATCCAGTATTAGAAAGGATAGTGAGGATCTTGGCAGGGGTGAAACTTATTGGTTGGAATGCCAGCATTGCCATTCAATGTTGGCAATTGTTTGTAACAAATGAAATGCTACAAGATGTTGTGAAATACAAAATGCTGAAATACAAGTAAAACGTTCTATATGCACCAATAACCATTCTCAAAATGTATTTATTATGACAATTCACCAGGTGAACTGAAAACATTCATAGGTCTTTACTTAGGGCTTTCTCATGGCAGTCATGAGAATGTAAAAGGCTTATGGAAAAGGAATGGGTGGGGGCTTGAGTCATTGTATAGACTAACAATGACACTCAGGAGATTTGGTTTCTTTCAAAATTGCCTGAGGTTTGATGACAAAACCAGTGACCAAGAAAGATAAAGAATTGATAATCTGGTTGGTATTTGCTCATTGTTTGAGAGATTTGTGTGCAACTGTCAAACAATTTACACACCATCTGAAACATAACTATTGATGAACATTTCTCAGAATGTCACGGTCTTTGTAGCTTCAGGCACTATATGTCAAAAAAACCCTTCAAAATATGGCATAAAAATTTATGCCCTTGTAGATGCAGAGACCTATTAAGCTTTCAGTTTAGAAAATTATCCTGGAATTCAGCCACAAGGTCCTTATTCCTATAGTGATAAATAGAATAATGTTGTGAACAGACTTGTTAATGCTATCTCTCAAACTGATTGGAATGTGGCATTTGACAATTGGTTTAGTGTTTTCAATTGATGTTACATTTGCTAACAGAGCATGAGTAGACCAGTGTAGGAACTGTATACAGGAATAAAACAGAAATTCCAAATGAGATATAATTGCAAAACAGAGACTTGTATAACAATCTTTGCATTTCAGAAAGATAAAACCTTGACCTCGTATATGCCAAAGAAAAACAAACTGGCATTGCTGATGTCAATATTGCACATGATGGAAATATTAATATGGAATCCTTAACAAAACAAAAACCTGAGATGGTAACTTTTTATAACAAATCCAAAGGTAGAGTAGATGTTGATGAGTTATGCAACAACTATGATTCCACTGGAAACACAAAGCACTGGCCAGTGACTATGTCTTACTGGATCCTAAATACGTGTGGCATAGTTTAATTGTTTACGAAGAAAATAACAAGTGAAAAATACCACAGAAAAAGTTTCTTAGAGGATTAGGGCTGGAACTCATAGGAGGGAATTTACAGCAGGGGGAAAACAAACTATTTCTGCCCAAAGGACTATGCAAAAAAGAAAATTGTGGAGCACACTGGTGAGCTGGCAGGTGAACAGGAAGGCACACAAACACCTACTATGATGACAACAAGAAACCAAAAAGTAGTTAACTGTGCCCTACAAAAAAAGACAGGAAAACAAAACATGCATAAACTATATGTAAAGTGTATGTAATACAGTTTTCACGTGTGAAGATTGCCTTGGGTATGACAATTGAAACAAAGATTACTTCTGTGGCAGACTTTTGTTCATATTTACATTGTAGTTTACATAAGTTTTTATTTCTGATTTTTTTCTTTTAGGTTTTGTAAGTAAGTAAATAACTGATGTGAAAATATTGATGTCTATTGTAAGCACTCATTATATATTTAATATTTTATTTTATTGATATCCTGTTTTCCTGCTAGCTACATATTGTACAGTATAGTGGGAAGCCCTTGACAAAATAGGAAGACAAGAGAGATGTCGAGCACAGCCTACTACATAGGAAAGGAAAGCTAAGCACACATGATATCAGTGAAAGTGAGGATTGTACACAGAACATGCAGTTGTCATGTGTGAAGACTACCTTGGGTGTGACAATTGAAGCAAAGATTATTGTTGCTATAGAATTATAAGGTATTTTCACTATAGTTCATATAGAAATTTATTTCTGATGTGATCTTGTAGGTTTTGTAAGCAAGTACACAGCTGATGTAAAGATGTTGATGTTTGTTCTAAACATACAATATATAGCAAGAATTTAATACTTTATTTTATTAATATTTTATGTTCTTGTTAGCTACACATTGGATAATATGATAAGAACCTCCTAAAAAAGCAACAAGACAAGTGAGATGTTGAGTATGTCCTACATAAAGGCTAGAGAGCAAACCATGTGCTGTCAGTGTAATTCATATGTGAGCATGGAAAGTAAAGTTGTATGCAGACTAGCTTAGATGTAATAATTGAAGCAAAATTTTTTTGTAGCATTTTACTGGTGTTTTCATTGTAGTTCATACTGGAATTTCTTTCTTTCTTTTTTTTTTACTATGTACACCAAAAAAACAATTGATGTTAAAAATTTTGATACTTTTTTAAATAAACAATAACTGTTTTAAAATCAATATTTTGTTTTTATATTTTTCTGCTAAATTCTCATTGTTTACTATAAGAAAACTCATCAAATTAAAATTACTACTTCATCAATAGAAATAGTCTAAAAATTATGAGTATTATACACCCACCACAATTCAGTTCTATGATAAAGTTGGCATTACGCTCCTTTCTTAAAGCTCATACCTACTCTATGACAGAGTAACGTCTTACTCAGTTTCTTTGTTGTTAGCACAAAGTACATAACCCTCACAATTTAAAGGAAGGGAAATTTGTCTTGGATCACAGTTTAGAAGTTTCAGCACCTACATGGTCTAAAGCATTGTAGAGGGGCAGAGTAGATGAAACCTCATGGTGGTCAGGAAGCTGAGAAAGAAAAATGGAACCAGAAAGGGTTATATACCTTTCCAGGCCACATCCCTGTGGTTAGCCTTACTTCTGAGAGCATGAGGTTCCCTGGAGACATCCAGATACAAACCATAACAAGTAGCTTGCTAAACAAAATGTGCTTTTCTCTAAATTAGTTTTCTTAGCCACTAGATATCTTGTCATATCAGGTGTTTTAAATCTTCATGCATTTCTCTATCAATCTTACGAATTGTTTTCTTTCCCTTTAGTTTTGTGCCTACAAAGACTTATTCATCCTATCATTACAATATACATATTTCCACTTTTCTTCTAGTTCTTCTATTTCTTCCTTTATATTTTATTCTCTTACTAGCTTATAATAAATTTTAGCATATAATATTAAGGCCTCTTTATTTTTCTAAAATATAGTTTTACTAGTATATTTTACTAATTTATCTAAGATAGTTTATTTAATAATCCTTGGTGCTTGAATATTCCAATATATCAACATAAAATATTTGACATGTTTTGTTTCTAATATGTTAATTAAGTGATGAGATGTGACAAAGCAAATCACTTTCATCTGTTTTTTGAAATATTTTCAAATTTTGTTCATCTTTATTTTCCACATAAACTTTATAAGTGTTTTGAGAGTGTTAGAAAATATTTAATATTTGGAAATAAATTACATTCAGTTTATAAATTAATTTAAAAATATCTGTGACTTTGATCAAATGTTGATCTTTGTAGCATGAGAGTTCATGACTCAGTAATTGTCTTTTCTCTTTATTGTTTTAGTGTGAGTGCTTAAAGCCATTAAAGAGCTAAATAAATTCTATTCCCTGTTCAATTTTATTTGTTTATTGCCTGAATCAAAGAATGAATGAGTTTAGGAAGGATTCTTATTTAGTAAGTCCCACTTTTTTCATATAATTCACACACAAATTCATGTATAACTTAGTAAAGATTTTACTTTTCAAATATACTATTCAGATCATACTTTTAAAATATAACAATACAGTGACTTATTTTAAAAGTTTAAAAAAATTTTGTTTGTAATTGGTTTTAAAAATCCATTTATGTTGTTATTAGATACCCACTATATCTCAGATACAGAATGTTCATTTGGAGGTTAAAGAGGTGAATTTTATATCTAACATGAATTCATAATATACATTAGACATTGTTCTAAGAACTTTACTTATTTAATTTATTAAATTTTGTGGTTGCCTAAATATACATTCCTATATGCTTCAATTGGTCATCGCATAATTTGTCTACCTGCCCATGGCTAGGAAGTGGTGGAGCTAGGGTTTGAACCCATGCACTGTGACATCAGAGCCTGTCTGTTTAACTCTGTCATTGTACCTGCCACTTTAAGCTTCAGAATTCAGTAGGGAAGACTGGTTCGCAGAGTTGATCGTCCAACTAAATGACAAGATTCAGCAATGACTGACTTATGGTGAGCACAGAAAGGAAGTCAGGAATGCTTTCATGGATGAAGTAAGTGTGACCTGAGTTATAAAGGCCGAGTAGAAGGTCACTACATGTGTAAGAGGAAAAGGCCTGTTTTAGGCAGAGCAAACCATACATGTAAAAGTATGAGGTAAGAGAAAACACAGCTCATTTGGGAGAAGTCACAACACAGTGCAGTCCTGCAACAGAGCAGAGGACCGAATGTGCAGCCTGGACAGTGCCCTGGCTCCATGTGCCACTTTGAGTCCTTTAGGAATCTCACTGGGATGTGAGCAAGTTCTGAACTGACTGTCAGTGTTGTCTTCTTGTTGAAGGTCCTCTACTGTCACTGCTACTTAACTACTGTGTCTTACTTCTCTAGAAAAAAACTCATTATGTGCAGCAGTAAAGCATTAAGTTGGAGAAAAGAATGAACTCTTTCACTTTAAATTCAAATGGTCTTCCTCTTGATTTTCATTTTCAAAATAGTTCAAATACCAACACTGCTTACCAAGTCCATCCAGATACACCATATAATTTCCCTGTCCCAGGTACCCAGGCTGTGAGAAATCACTTGCATTCATTGTCTTACCAGTGAAGAAAGTGATATTTGAACACAACAAGAGACATACCCAAAACAAAGACACCCCCTAAATTAGGCTGGAATTCATGGCAGACTGTACCTTATAGTAGCAGCCTCTATGCTGTAGAGCAATGACTCTAAGAATAATGTGGAAAATTAGGCCCTGAGATGGTGGCTTACATTAGCTGGCCCCACACCTATTCAGGATACAGTCCCACAGTGAACTCAGGGGCCACCGCCACAGCAGGACACACTAACGCTGTCTGAAGAGTCCTGAACACATCAGTCAACTGCAGAACTGAAATTCGAGATCTTTTAACTAGCCTTTTAGTTGGCATTTTATGTTACAATACATATAGAAATTACTGACTTGACCTAAGTAAAAGAACTATGAACCTCCACCTAGGTTTATTCTGTCAATTAGGAGATCCCGACATTAGTATTTTTAGTAATTCTTCCCTAAAATTGACCATTGAAATACTTTCCAATTTTCACTACTTTTTAGAAATACCTTTAGCATCTTACATACTTAATCAAGGGAAATATTTGAAGTCTTATCTAAATACTTTATAAGTAAATCATACATAATGCAAAGGCTTGACAAAAATGTTTTTTGCTGAAAATTGAATATTTTACAAGTTATTTTAATATATCTGTCACCCTAGGTTAAAACTTATACTTGTCTATAATTTCATTGAAAAAAAGAAATTAATGCCTTTCTTCTTTTCTGAAGCTTTTCTTTTGTTAATAAGGTTTCTCATCACCACTCTGAGAATTAACTAAGGTACTGTTTTGCAGGTAGTGAAGGAAGTGGTTTGTGGAGGAGTGATCAAGTTGTCAACAAGAACAGTACGAGCTAATATTTCTGCAGTAGTTAATGTAAACCAGGTTCTCTTCTAAGAGCTTTATCTTCCTCATTTGTGGTATTGGTGATTGAAATTCAGGCCTTCACACATTGCTTCATCCTCAGCCTTATTTTTTTATTTATTGACAGTTTTACTATATTCCTTAGACTGAGTTGGAATTGAAGATAATCCTGCCTCAGCCTTCCAGAGACTAGGATTACAAGCCTGTACCTCCATGCCTGAGTATTCATTTAGTCATTACTAACCTGTCGAGGTAGCTATTAAAGTATTATATGCTAGAGAAATAGAAGCAGAGAGGTGAAGCGATTTCCTGAATGTCTTTGGAGGAGCTTCAGTACAAACTCTCAGACAATACTCTTCCTTTGAGTGTGTAGTAATGTGAACATCAAAGTGTACTTTAAAATACTATTTTGGGAGATCTTAACACATACTCTGAGTCTAGATGATTAAAAGTTCTGCTTACTGATACTACAAAGGCTATTTCATAAACTACATCAAAGCCATCATATGTGGGCCACATAGAATCTCCTGGGTTGTTTGTTTCATGGTCTTGGTTCCCCAGGTCTGACACATGCTGGGAAGATTCTGTACCACTGAGTCGCACCCCGGTCCGATCAGCACCCTGGGGTGTGGACATGCTCTGGCTGATTGCCAGACTCTTGACCAAAGTTCACTGTCATTACCAAACTCAACAGGAAGCCAAGGTGGCTCTCTCTATTGCCTAAGGGAATTATAACAAACAAAAGGATTTTATCTAAATTAATATAGACAGGTGGCTTTCTAGGTAGGCTAGGTAGATGTGGGTATTTAAAATTAATTTCATGCCATGGTTTAATTACTAATGAATTCGCTCTTTCAAAGTCTGATGACAAAGATCATACCTATCTAATTGCACTGAGAGCATTAGTCTTCAAATTAGTTAATTAAGAATATTACAAAATCAATTTTAATTTTATTATTAGTCTTGGTATGTAAATACTTTTTAAAAATTAATCAGCTCCTTACCCCTCATCCAAAAATATTCTGGGGAATCAATAAAGCAAATTTAGCAATAATATAGTATCTAGGTTCAAATTCTGCTGAATTTTATAACAAGTCATTTATTATTATTTATCATTTCTCTAAGGATCATTGCTTTCATAATTATGTGGGTTATCAACCTAGTTGATGTATTGCAAGGATCAACTGAGATAATGTTTAAGACAGTCTTTTAAGATCTAAGTATGACAAGACCTAAATACCACAATTGTTATTATAGCAAGATGTGGGGTTTTGTCTCTCATACTTGAGAATACATAAAAAATTCAATTTTTACTTTTTAAGTACAAGAATTCCCAGGACTCAGATTCAAAGAAGCTAAACACAGGTGATTTTCGCATGTTTTTTCAGTTGTAGAATAAACTTTAATTGTCTGACAAACCAAAGTACAAAACCTGCTTTGTGAAGGTTTAACTGTGTAACATTTGATGTGAAACCAAATTTGACTACTTTGTGAAGTAGTCAAGCTAGAAGATGGATGACAGGCAACTTCAAACATCTGCTGGTTGCTTCATCTTCTGGGTGCGTCGGATACTTCTCCTAGAAGAGATATTTTAGTGAAGACCCTAGAACCCTTAGGCAGATGCATTACTTTTATTGAATGTCATCTGTTGTGGTTTGTGTCTAGATGCCCCCCAAAGCCTCGTGTAGTCATAGGTGGTGCTTTTTGGAGGTGGCTTGATCTAGTGTGTATGGTTACTAAGTTAGCCCATTAATTGGTTTGGTATAGTTCTGAGTAGGGTTAAGGGTGTCCTACCCTGGGTGAATGCTCCCCTCCTAAGGGCAGATAAACTGCATAAAATCTAAGGGAAAGAAAAGGCCACTGGCCATTGCTTGTCACTTGCTTGCTGCCTTCTGCCTGCATAAACCATTTCTCCTCAGTGATGCCACCTTGCCTTGGAACCAGCCAACTGGGGATTGAAGCCTCTACAAACTGAGAACTAAAATAACCCCTTCCTCCTTTGACTTTGGTTGTTGAATATTTTGTCTCTGCAACAAGAAAAGTAAGACAGCACATTTCCTTCCATTTTTATATAAAAGATCAAATGTTACACAGTTAAAGAAAAGAAGTATAGCTATCTAAATGAAATCAAGTTACCATGTGCCTTTGGTATAAACCTGGGTGATTGGTGCAGTTAATCACATGTGCAGGTTATTTTTGGAGAAAATAACTATGTGGCGTTCTGTAGAAAGATGCAGAAGACTTAAACTTATTACTTATGATTTAATTTACATAAAAATAATTTTCCAAGTACCTATATGCTGAGGTAATCAGCATATGAGAAGGTAAAGATCATAAAGTGTGGCATCAAGAAAGACAGCCTGTTAAGAAACTGAAGTCTGACTTTCAGAAAAGTGGGTGAGATGGATTGAGGAGGTGGGAAGAACATTTGAAATATGATCTAATCATCGACTTTTATATATACTTTTGTTTGATAATTTACAAATATAGAGCAAAGGCTAACATCCATTAAGATGAGTAATTTGGGGATGTATTTCAGACATTGTGAATGTATACGTATTATTGAACCCATGGATTATATTGTATTCCTCTGGAAGTCTCGGCGAGCAGTTAATTTGGCTGGTTCACAACTGCAAACTCCATCTCAGGCAGCAGCTCCAACCTACTTTCAGTTTAAATTTCAGCAGAGCTGTTTAGGATCTGCCCTGCATGATGAACCAGGCAGAGACTCAGGGGTCCAACAGAACATGAAACATTTCCTCTTTCACAGAGTATGCTCTCACTTCGCAGTGATCTTTCTGCCCTAAGCTTTATCTCATTCTTTAGCTCACAAAGATTGTGGAGTTTTTAGAATTATAAACTGTAAAAATGGAGAAATTCATTCCCTGTTGGTTTCCTTTTCCAAGTTTCAACTTCCTTCTAGAAGTTTCCTGCTGTTGCTCACCACCTACATCCTCCTGGCTTTGTTTGTGTGCTTGTTTGTTGAGATACACAGATGCTCTGGGGGACCATGAGGCACTTATATGACCATCCCCTCATATGAAATAATATTCATAACCTCTTGGTCAAACCACTGAGAATTCTAGAAAATCTGTTTATCTTGATGAATTTCTGAATTGAGGGGTGAAATTATAGTCCTCTCTCTAGGCAACTAATCTGATCATTCCTTTAGCCAAACATTCTAGTGAGGGACTGGTCTGTTTGGTTCACTTCTGAAGATCTAGTACATTAATAACAATTAATGAAGATTGGAGATAGAAAAAAATAGCACAATCTTCAGAGTAAGAAAGTCCACGTTTTGTCTTGGCTACTTTTCTCATGCTGAGACACAGTACCTGACACCCAAAGTTAAAGGAGGAAAGTTTTACTTCACCTCACAGTTTGTGGAGAATTCAGTCCACAGTCAGCTGGTTCCAAAGTAGGGAAACATGGCAAAGAATCACTGCAGAGAATAAAAGAGCTCATGTCATGAAAGCAAAAGCAGAGAAAGATCAGGGGAGGAGGAGAGAGATAGACCTTTCCAGGCCACATCCCGAGTGACCACCTCCTCCAATCATACTTTACTTGCCAACATCCACCCAGTTATAAACTCATCAGTGGACTAATCCAGAGATGAGTATAATAATCTCCATGATCCAGTCACCTCCCAAAATCCCCACTTGTGAGAGCATACAGCTTTGGGTGGGGCATCTAGATACAAGTCATAACACATTTGAACCTCAATCCCATCAGAGAAATCTTACAAAGACTTAAATACTTTTGCTAACCTACAATTCAGTTACATTAGCTATAAAAGGGTTACTGTAATACTTAGAATTTGGTTGGATGTAGTAGTGAATGCTTATAATCCCAGCTAGTCCAAAGGCTGAGGCAAGAGGATAGCAAGTTTGAGGACAGACTATATAACTTAGCAAGAACCTGTATCAAAATGAATAAACAAATAAAAAAAGGCTAGAGACATACCTCATTTATAAAGTAGCTGCCTAGCATTCATAAGGCCCTAGGTTCAATCTCCAATAGCTAATAATAATAATAATAATAACCAATTTTTTAGTTATGCTTATCTAATCAATTTATTAGATATATGTAAAATAAACAGCTAAATTCTAGACCCCTGAAGGGAATTTTTTTAGATTTTAGGAAAACACTTGCCTGACCTAATCCATTAAAATATGAATGCAAATAATCCTTCTGGTTTCTCGGCTACCTGAGTAGAAGCTCAGGAGAAATGTGAGAAGAACAGTCTTGAGAAAAAACACCCATGCAGACAACAACTCCTCTGAGAACTTCTATGGGAGATCATCTATTACAGTGCTAGGACAGGGCTAGCCATTGCTTTTGTGCAATTATATAATTCAATCCTTTGAGAGCATCCTATGTAACTACTATTGTTGTTACTTTACAGAAAAGCTGAAGGTGAGAAAGGCTTTTGCCCAAGGTCAGGCAGGTTTTTGCCCTAGGTCATATACTATTAACCAAGAAAGCAGTTACTTGAATTCAAGTGTGCCTGCCTCAGTATTATGGGTAGTATCCACAAGGGAGACCCTCAGTTCTCTACTAATCTCACCCAATGAAAACCATGAGGCAAAGTTTATGCCATTGTTGAATATGAACAAGGAAATTTTGTGTTTTATTTGTTTTAGTAGCATATTTTCAGTGGAATCTACTCTACTGAATGTTTGAAATATAGCCTTATCAAGATACTTAAGGTTTAAATAGTTGAGTTGAAATAGTTTTAAAATAGAAACTGTATAAAATATTTTAAATTATTTGTCTTAGTTTGGTTTGAAGCATACTACTATGTTCCAGAATTCTATTATTAATTTGATTTCACAAAAATTAATTCAAAAGACCTGTTCCCTTTCAAGTTTAGAGAAAGATATTCCATAAACTTATAAGAATCAGAAACTGACTAAGAAATTTATTATTAAGAAATGGTCTATTCAACTGACATCTCTAATTTTTACCGTACTCAATAGTTGTAATTTGTCAATTCTTAATTTTGTAAGCAAAATTATGCTACCATACTTTATAAAACACACTTTAAAATGATGTCTTTTAGTTCATATCTTTATAACTTTTAACAGTAGAAAATTAGAAAAACATTTTATTATCCTAAAATTGTCAAGAATTTTAAGGGTAAGTTTCAGGCCTGTATTTCATAACTCTGAACCTTATTTTGTTCACACTGGACCACAATTTGTGAACAATAAGCACACCTGGCAACTGGCAAGAGTCTCCCCTGCTTGCTGCAGGATATGTGATCAGAATACCTAGGCCTTTTCAGAGGTAAACTACATTTGCCACAGGGGGTCTGGCCATGAATGAACCTCAGATTTTGTTTCCCCTTCTGGTGTTGTGATACATTATGCTTGTTCTGCAAGAGAAAGCTCCTGAAGCAGAAGGGAGAATTTCTATTTAACGAAAACTCAAGGAAAATACCACAGTGGTAAGCAGTAGAAAAAGAGCCTCTCTGAGAGTTGCCATCTGGACACTAGAGTATAGTAATGTAACAAGAAGGAGAGAAGCAGGTCTCTGGACCCAGCAAGGATCTGAAACAAGTGATGAAACCCACAGGAAGAGCAAAGAGAGAAATTTCAATGAAGAAGAAGGAGGAGGTAGCTGGTGGGGCCTTCTCCCTGAGCTGGGACTCACTATTGGAGAGGAGCAGTTCAAATCTATAGACACACAGTGACTGCTGGTGACCTCAGAGGCCTTCACAGAGAGACACAACAGTGGAAGGGGGCAGTAGAGGTGGAGATTGCACTAGTTGGGGGTGAATGCTGAGGACTCAGTCTTCCTGATGGAAAGAGTGATTGGCTAGGAGTCATCTTGGAGAGGACCTAACTTGAGCTCAGAACCTGTAACAACTGCTGGATCCATTCAGTAGCTCCAGGCTGAATTCAAGTCCTCAGAAGGTATGCTGACTGCTGTAGACTGAATGGGTCTGAACTTGGCCCCTGCAGCCAGAATACAGGCTAAACTTCAAGGAAAATAAAGGTACAGGCTCATGGAGATTACCCACTACCTCACTATAAAGCTACTGTTGGCTTGCTGGGATAATCAACATGGATCCAGACTCTGTCTCCACATGTTGTGTACCAGTCACAGCAGAGACAAACCTAAAAGTAGACTTCTTTCCTTTTCTTTTTATCTTCCTTCTTTTCTCTCTCTCTCTCTCTCTCTCTCTCTCTCTCTCTCTCTCTCTCTCTCTCTCTCTTTCTCTCTCTCTCCCTCTCTTATTTTTTGATTTTGTAGTGGTGGTTTTGGTTTTTTCTCCTTCATTGTTTGATATTGTTTTATATGAGTATGAATGTGGTCTCTAGCCTATTTGTGGTTGTTGTCCTGTTCTATTCTTCCTTTTATTTCTTTCTTCTCTCTTTCCTTCTTGTCTTCTGCACCAGTTTTCCAAAGCTAGCATGATCACCTTTTATCCTCTAGTCTTACCTCTAATTTCTTCCTTTCCTACTTTTCTATTTTTTCCCTAACTCCTTTTAAACTTTGGCCTCAGAGGGCCTCTGATATACTGCATATAATTTTCTGGTTTGTTTTAGATTTTCTTACACAATCATGAATCTATTTCATATGGTTAAAGGTGGTAAATTAATGGTTAGCTCAGTTTGTGATTTTCTAGGTTGGGTTTGATGGTATTGTTACTGCTGATAGTACCACTTTAGCCAAAAATGACATAATTTTTCTAACCAGGGGTTCTTCCTGGAATTCCAGTGCTGAGATTCTACAGGTAATTGAAAATACTGTGGGACAATGCCAAAGAACTAGGGATTGGGCAAAGCAGGTAGCAACTTCTTGTCCCCAACAAATTCAAGAGGTAGGCTCATGCAATAGACTTCAAAACCCAAAAACTAGCTACACCTGGAAGACTCCTCAGAGAAATAGTCATTTCCTAAGGGTTCTAAATTCTAGCAATACAGTAATTCACCATAGGCAATTTACAAGCATCAAACCATGTATTAAACTGAGATGGAGAGAGAAGGAGAGATAGACAGACAGAAATACAGACAGAGAGATAAGAGAAAACAAGAAGACACTTAAACAAGAGGTAGTCCCAGACATCCAACTCACCAAAGGCAAACCCAGAGACAGTGAGGTGGGACAATCCAAAGCCACCCACCAGACTTCTCTGAAGTAGTAACAACAAAGCAATTGAATGATGTTCTAGGGAGAAAAATCAGAAATAATTTCTCAGATAAATACAGAGATGGTATTCACAATGAAAATCATGTTAAGTGACTCTAGAACAGATATAGATAAAAATCAGAGTATCTTAAGAAAATGGTGGAAGCCATGAATGCCCAACATAGGAAAGAAATGGAATCCATAAGACAGATTCAAGCAGATATCCAGGATATAGTAAAAATTCCATTGAAAATATCTACAGCACAATGAACCAATGTGAGGACAGAATCTCAGTTAGAGAAAATAGGATTGTGGCTGGCAATTATGAAAAGAAAGATTTCTTAAACATAGAAAAGGACCTTGAGAAATCAATCCAGCAGCTGCTGGATGATACAATAAAGAATAATTTAAGATTGATTTATAGAACTACAATTAGCCTGGATAAAAAAAAAAACCACAGCCAGACATAGCATAGTCTTAATTCCAGAAATTCAACACAAGAATAAACTATTAAAAGCTTTTAGAGAAAAGAAACAAATCACCTATGAAAGCCCATCAGAATCACAACTGACTCCTCAGCACAAACTCTCAAGTCAAGGAGAGCTTAGAGGGAAGTATTTCAAGCTCTAAAGGAAAACAATGCCAATCCAGTTTGATGAACCCTGTGAAACTATCTTTCAAAACTCATGGAGAAATACAATACTTCAATGACAAAGGATACTTAAGGAAATTTATGACCACCAAATGTTCTGCAGGACATTCTAGAAAGAGATAACAAGGACTACAACTCCGTGAACCGCAACAGAAGGCATCCATCAGGCACGGCAAACAATTAAAGGGTTGGGGGGAACCAACAATAGGAACATAACATAACAAGGATAAGTCAATACATATCAGTTATAACCATCAGTGTTAATAATCTCAGTTTACCAATCAAAGGGCACAAAGTGGCAGAAGCAAGATCCAACAATATGCTGCATAGAAGAAAGACAATTGATTGAAAAAGAAATTCATAGACTAAAAGTCAAATGATGGAAAACAATTCTCCATTCAACACGAACTCTGAAAAAAGTAGGGGTAGCTATTGTGTTTTCAGACAAAATGAATTTCTAGCCAAGACTGATCAAAAGAAAGAGAGAGAAAAAGGTAACTGCATGCTTGTGAAGATAACAACCCAAGAGGAAGAATTAATAATCACAAGTATATATGCAACAAATACTAGTGCACCCAACTATATGAAACAAATACTAACAGACATGAAAAATCAGTACCATACTAATGCAATTGTATTGAGTTCTCAATACCCCACTGTCACAAAAAGACAGATCAACTAGACAAAAAATCAACAGCAAAATACTGGAACTGAACCAAGCTTTTGAACAAATAGAGTGTTCCACCCCACAACATCAGAAAACACATTCTTCTCTGATGTACACAGTACATTCTTTAAAATAAATCACATACTAGCTAGCTCATAGAACATGCTTAAATAAATGCAAAGGAATTGAAATTATTCTACACATATTTTCAGACCATAGTGCAATGAAATTGGATATCACTGGCCATAGAAATCACAAGAACTTCATAAATACATTAAAATGAAATAACACCATCCTGAACAATCAATTGGTCAGAGATGAAATTAAAGAAGAAATGAGATAGTTTCTGCAATTTAATTATAATGACAATACAACATACTGGAATTTATGGGACACAATGAAGCAATTCTAAGAGGGAAATTTATACAGTGCATATCCATATCAGTAAAATGGATCAAGCATAAATAACTTAATGTTAGAAAAACAAGAGCAGGCCAAACCCAAAGGTAATAGAAGGGAGTAAATTATAAAGATCAGAGCAGAAATCAACACTTTGGAGACTAAGAAAACATACCAAGAATCAATGAATCAAAGAGTTGGTTCTTTGAAAGATTAAATAAAATCAACAAATCCTTAGCCAATCTTTATCAAAAGGGGAAAGGAAAGACTCAAATTCATGCAATTAAGAATGAAAAAGGTGAGATCCAGTGACAAAGAATGTGCTAGCAACTCACTAAAGATTGCCATTTAAAAACGGGCAAGAAAAAAGATGATGGACTGGTAGGTAGCAGGATATGGAGCCTCTCTGAGAGAGATAGCTCAGATGCCAGAATAGAACATCCTGGAGAGATCCAGACAGAGGGAGATGGATTCTCTCAAACCAGGAAGAAACTGAAGGGAAACAAGCTACTCAAATACAAAGTCCTGAGGCTACCATTAGAGAAGCTAAGATCAGCGAGCATGGTGCTTTCGCTAAGCCACCTGAATTTGTGCCCAAGACCGGCTTATGCATCTGAACCCACATCAATGTGACTGGCTTGAGCGGCCCTGTGCACAACTTGCCCAGAGGTGCTGTGGACTCGTGCCATAGCTGTGCTGAAGTCAGAGGTCAGGGAGCCCAGCAGAGAAGGGAACCAGAGAGGGACGCACATTAAGTCAAGGTGAGTGCTGGGAATAAGACCCTCCCATGGGAAAAAGGACGACCAACTAGACAACATGTTGGAGTTGGGCAGGACAGCCCCAACTGGGAATGGCAGTGACTTCAGTTGGTTGCTCCCCTCCCAGAGCAGATTGCTTGACCTGGGTCATACCCCTGGCCAGGACCCAGTAAGTCATCCCAAACCAATTCCCTATTGCAGCATGCACTGAAGCAGTGAAGGCCTGTGAAGGTTGGCTGGCCTGGAGGGGAGGGGCCAGCATACACTGCCCCTGCTTGCACCTCAGTAACCAACAGCAAACTAGAGAGGGCAGAAACCCCTAGCCTGTGTGCTCCAGAAGAAACATAACCAACAAGGAAAGGGGCTAGGAATTACACTATACACTTGTATAGAAGGAAACAAAAATATGATGAGAGAAAGAAGTAATAAAAAGCCCCCAGTCCCCAACCCTGAGAATATTGATCCAGGAGAGGGAAATACAAAAGAGATTGAGGGCAGCAAACATGCAACATCAAACATGACATAAAGAGATATCTTTGGGACCTTGTAAATGAGCTAAAAACTGAAATATTAATTCAAGTAAAGCAAGATATAAGTAGATTAATAAAAGAAATACTAAGCATCTCTCAAGAAGACACAGATGGAAGAATGGAGAACAGAAGGAGAGAAACATTCAATGAAGTATATAAAGAAAACCTAGAATACATGAAACAGATTGAAAAAGATTACCAGGAAACTAAAAACTCCATTGAAAGCTGGCAAAACTGCTTCAAAGAAGCTAAAGATAGACTATCAAAACTTGAAGACAGGTTTGCAATGTGTGATCATGAAAGGAAAGATCTCTTAAAAAGAACAAGGAAACAGGCAGAAACAATACAAAGGCTAGAAGATGACAGGAGGATCTATAACCTAAGAACAAAAAATGTGAATGAAGAAGGAGGAGTCAAAGCAAAGGAACTGCAAAGGCTGTTCACAGAAATTAAGGAAAACTTACCAAGCATAACAAAAGGAA